>CACVCL010029450.1:0-70799 GCA_902729485.2 Mus minutoides | reverse complement strand
AGGAAAGATGGCGCGGCGGCGCGGTTCTGGCTGGGGGAGGCCCAGCCTCCGGTGGGGCGGAGTTCTCAGTTCCTGCCCCTGGAGAGAACTGCTGACCCGCTGCTCCCAAAACCACCTCTGCACTCACGCGTAACCCCAATGCGATCTTAAAGTCCTGGGGTGTCCCTAGCTGTGTCCGCTGGGCTCAGAGGAAAGATGGTAAGACTTTTTGAAGAGGACCTGCGACCTCAGAAATAAGCAAGAATCCTCAGAACTTTCTGGAAACAGACTGATGATGTTTGGAGTGGAGAGCATTAACCTTTGAGTTGAGATACCCTTTTCCAGTATGAAGGTTTTAATACAGCTTTAAATATTGTGTGAACTTGGATAAAAATCACCATGTTTTCTAGGTCCTAGTACGTGCAAAATGAACTGCTTGGACGAGATGCCTGCTGAGACGCTCTGAAAGTTAAAGATTCCAAAACTGAATGTAAAGCAAGTTGGCAAACTCCGGCCTACTGTAGAGCCAGTCCCACGTTTGTCCATTCATGTTATATTAGGATACTCTTACGCTACAGTATCAGCAATGAGTAGCTACAAAAACCCAAATCTGGGCTCTTTGTCACACCACAGGAAAAGTTTGCAAGCTCTGCCTGTAGTATTACCCACTTGAGTCTTCATTTCATTCAGCTTCTCTTTTTAGGCTTGGAACCATACTTGTTTAGGAACTACCTGTTAAGTTCCTTATAGTAGGAGTTTAGTTGGGAGGTTTGAACAAGAGTCAAAGTAGCCTAGTGCCGGCCTTTAATCCCGGGACTCGGAGGCAGGGTGGACAGATCTGTGTGAGTTCCAGATTACCCTATCTATATGGAGAGTTCCAGGTCAGTCAGAGCTACATAGTGAGACGCTATTTTAAACAGCAACAAGAAGGAGCCAAAACAATCAAGGAGGAAGACGCCGTTCTGCAAGAGGCTGTAATGATGTGCTCTGGCAACGAAGCCGTTTTTAATATCTGAATCGGTCAATGCAGTCTTTAATAAGGTAAACTAAAACAGGATGATGAACTGAGCCTAAAACCAGACTCAGGAAGTGGACCCAGGAATCTGAAGGTAAGTGCTAGTGAGAAAGAAAGGCTCCCTGGCCTTCTTGGAAATTCCATGGGAATGCTTTCTCCTTTCCTACTCTATAGAATGAGGACCTGAATATACTTTCAGGGCTATAGAGTCCTCAGTGGACACCATGGCTAGTTCAGTTCCCACTTGGAGTCTATTTCTTACTGTTTATAGCCCACCTTCCCCATACCTTGTTTCTACTCAGCTTGCCTTTGGGCAGCTCGATTTTCCCTGCCCGTCCCAGTGAATAAACTTAACTCTGACAGTTTTGCTAATTTAGTAAGAGCTGGGGGAATTCTAATCCTACTCCTTAATGTTCTGGTCACCTCTTCCATCTAGAAACTTAATGTGCTTGCTCTCTACTTTAAGTTGGTCACTCATGAAAATGGTAAATAGAACCAAGCCTCAGAAATGTGCATACCAATGTTGTTGAGTGCAGGGACTTTTCCAGCCTGGCTGCACAGAGAATTTGGTTACCTTTATGACATTTTGCACACATGAATAATGCAGAGGCTCAGAACGGAGGCTTCTAACAGTTTATGGGTGGCTGTTAGCTCTCCCCCCCCCATTATTAACAGATGTTTTCCACCCCAGAAGATCTACAAGTTGGAGATTAGCTAAATGGTTTAGCTTGACCATGGAAAGGCAGCTGTTGTTGGGTTAAGAGTAACAACCCTAAGTCAACTCAGCCTTCAATGGAAAGGTGGGGCTGCTCAAAGACTGGCTTCCAGTGAGTATTGTCTAGGAGTTGGGAGGGGAAAGAGGAACATAACTAAGCTAGAATTTTAACTGTCTTGGAAGATGTTACCTAAGGTCAGATGTTTAAAGAATTCTGGTTCTTTGATCTTGTCAAGCTTTGAGCTGAGATTATATGTTGGTCAGTCAGAATTCAGAGAAAGCCTCAGACATTTGGGAGCAAAGTTATCAGGGACAGTTGGTGACTTGTAGCTGGTCACATCCCACAAAAGAGAAGGTGCAAGATACGAGCAGGGCCTATTCAAGATGGGACCTGCTTTTCCTTTCCAGAGAAGATGGAGTTCATTATGTTTTCATAGGGGTGGGCAGGCAGGACTGTGGTATTAAGTCTGCCTTGAGAGCTCTGGACCATCTTTTGGGTTATGATTTGACTGTATTCTTGGGGAATGACCATCTCTGGACCTCATCACCAACTCCTGTCTCCAAGGATACAATGGTGCCTGTTCTCAATAGCATCCCAGTGGTCAGTGATGTTCTCAGCTAGTGAGGTTTTGTTCTCTGCAATGCTCACAACCTTCTCATTGATTGGAGGTCAAAGAAGGGTCATATAATCTGTATTAAAAAGGGGCATCTTTTAAATTGAGCTGGAACTCTAAACACTTAAAACTACTCAAGGAAGGTCCATTTATTTTTACAATTTACATAGACTTTAGGTTCTATAACTAAAGAAGGGTATAAGTTAAAATACTCTAATTTGCTTTTTCAATTTTTTTTTCTTGCATGGCTATTTCTTATTGAAGCAAGACAGGAATTGTGGTGTCTTAGGAGGCGATCTGTTATAGAATAGATGTGTGATTTAGTCATGGATTAGCTATTCACCCAAAGAGAACTGACCACAGGAGACATTTATGTCTGGGTGCTCTCATCCTTCTTTGGAATCTTTGGTCTCCTCTTCTCCCTGAAATCTGGCTTATGTTCCCCTACTGTGAGGTTTTGCTTACTAATGCTGCTCAAGAGGAAGACTAAAGGGCACAGCAAATTTGTCTCCTTAGGGGAGCCCTAGGCCCTCAGCTCCCTTAGGTGCTGGCCATTTCAGGTGCTTCCATTATGACGCTCTTAGACCAGACCTATAGTGTTCCATGAACCATTAGCTATTCTCTTATAATTCAGCATTGCATGATGCCTGCTTTTCCCTGATGATCTAAAAGCCCCTCCACCTTTCCCGGTCTAACCCCTGAGACTCTACTGAACTTCAGGAACTTATTGTGATCAACCTAGCCAGTGACTCAAACACTTTGGCAAGTAGTAGATGAAAGTTAGCTCCATTTCAACTTCCTAGATTTCCAGCTCCAATCATATTACAGCTTTACCAACAATGGAAATCTCAATTGGTAATCTCTATATTTGTGTACTGATCACCCCATTGAATTAAAACACTATTATGTGTGTATAAATTATTCATTATTAATCAGCATCATTTATTATGTACTAGTGCATGAATATTTTCTTATATTTTAAAAAGTGTGCTAAATTGGAAATTTGAAAAGGGTTGAATTAAAGAATAAATGTGAATGTACATTTTATTTTTTCTGCATCCAGTGGAGTGTGTTTAGCAGCCATCTGCCTTCGGGGACCAGTGACTTAGACTCCACCAAACTGAATGTTACACCTGAGCTCCTAAAGTCCCATTCAACCGTGAACAAACCCCATGTTTTACATTTGGCTTCTTTGCGTAATTCATGGATTTCTGATGGACTCATTCATCTGCATGTGTGTAAAGACCCTCTGCTCTTGGCCTCTACCTCTTCCTCATTTATGGGTAGACTCTTTATTCTCAATGAACTTGCTCACCTAGCATTCATCTCAGGAAAGAAGTGGGGAATACAGTTATGAAAGAAAGCATTTAGATGATATGATGAGAGATGAGATTGGACTCTCCCCACCTCCCCTTGCTCCTATAGTCTTAGTCTACATGGTATTATAAGAAGAAATTTCCAGATGAAAATTGTGTCCATGTGTCTACACAACCAACTAGAAGGCTCATATGTCAAAAGAGACGGATGTGCAGGTAAACTGAGCCAGCATATGACAACTGATGTTCTCTTTCTCAATGACTTTTAACATGGCAACGCTTATCTGACAGGGTAGTGAAAAAGTAACATGTAGCTGTGTTCACAGATGTAGTGCTCTCTCTCTCTCTCTCTCTCTCTCTCTCTCTCTGTCACCTGTGTATAAAACAAAATAAAATAGTAAGAAAAGAAAGATGCTGGGTATCAAGGTGTGCACCTGTAGAACCAGCTGCTCAAGATGCTGAGAAAGGAGGAGTCCTGGAGCTCAGTAGGGAGTCTTTGTTTAAAAACCTAAAAACTCACCCCCCCAAACCAAAATATCAAAAAGACAGAAAATGCCTAGGGTAAGATACACATACATATGCACATGCACAAAGCAAATAAAGTAATGTTTTTAAAAAGGTTTAGAACTGGTGAAAGGAAACATACTGATGTTGGTATCTGGCCACTATGGACACCCACAAGAGAAGACAAACATGCACTGATACATACAGGACCACACCCCAAAATAAATCCTGTCCCACCACGTGTTTGAAACATTGTCTCCACAGCTCTTTCCAGGTAGTTGTCATTTGGTTTTACTACCGATTCCCCCTTTCTCCCATGTCCACATCTACCTTCTCATCTACCACTTTGTCCCTCAGTACTTGTTAATTTCCACAATATCAGTGCTCTTCCTAGAGGTGGGGTCCAAATAGACACAGATGCCTGTACAAACTCTTCAGACAAAATTCACCTTGAAAAGGCTTATCTATCTGGTAGGACTCTGCAAAGAAAGTAGATGGCTGGGAACTGGGGTTACAGCTGGTACTGCCTCAGACTCACAAATGAGACTGGGGCTATCCTCAGGCCAAAGATGTTTTAACCATTTCTTTCCAGAGTGTCTACTGTATCTGCCCTAGTGAGATGTCCCAAAGCTCTCTCTGAGGACAGAAGCAGTGCTGGAAGAAATCAATACTTCAGCTGCTTAGAGAGATAATTAAGCAATGTGTCAATAATGTATATTCTTCCTGAGTAAATTCGTATTTAGTTATCACACAATGCTGTCACATTGACAAACCCTGACAGTTTTCAGCCTACCAAGAATAAGAGATTGGTTAAGAGATTTATATGCCCAAAGAGTGTAACTAATTATAAGGGCCAGACAGCACTAAGAGATACATAAATTCAAATTGGCCTTGTACTTAGAGTTGCTTCAAATATCATTCAAATACAAAGTAGATCTTCTGACAGCTCTGCCAATGCTGGCTTTTCCGGAAGGTTCAATGGTGTTGGAATACAAAATATTTGGTTAGAGGACCTGTTGATGCTTTTCAATCATCTTGTCCTCACTGGTGTCCACAGACAATAAATAAATATTTGAATTGGCAGGAATGCAAATTGTGCAGCTGACAGTGGGGCACAGCCCCCCTGGAGAGGCACAGTGGTAGAAGAGAGCAGAATAAATAATGATGGTAGAAGGAGGGCTCAGTGTTCCACAGGCTCCAGGTTTTATCACATCCTCTAATTCCAGGGATGGAATGCCATGACAGGCAAGGGCCTTGTGGATCCCCATGCTTCCTGAGCCCAAACAGGCAGAAGTAATGGATATTTACACAATGAGCCCTACAGGACTCACTCACTGTGCCGTGTGTCCATGCATCTATTCATTTATTTCAGAGCTTACATTTCAATGGAAGTCAATGCTTTTAAAAGCAGGTAGCGGGCTGGCGAGATGGATCAGCGGGTAAGAGCACTGACTGCTTTTCCAAATGTCCTGAGTTAAAATTCCAGCAACCACATGGTGGCTCACAACCACCCGTAATGAGATCTGACACCCTCTTCTGGTGTGTCTGAAATCAGCTACAGTATACTTATGTATAATAATAAATAAATTTTTGGACCTGAGCAAGCGGGGCTGGCCAGTGCGAGCAGGGTTGACCAGAGAGAGCAGAAGTCCTAAAAATTCAATTCCCAACAACCACATGAAGGGAAGGCTCACAACCATCTGTTCAGCTACAGTGTACTCACATACATAAAATAAATAAATCTTTAAAAAAAGCAGGTAATATCTTAAGCAGTCTATTTAGTAATCTATTTCTGAATCTTGCAATAGTATGTGCTCATTTTCAAAATCATTAAAAATAGATAATTATTCATAGGGCAAGTAAAATATAATTATATTTTCAACAAATGCATGCCATGGATAATAGAAGGCAAGGTTCATGAAGACAGAGGTTTTGTTTCCTGTATGCTCAGTACTAAGAAGATTGCCTTGGCACTTGTGCAAAAGGAAAGCTCACAAATAAATTTAGACATTTAAATAAATATTAGAGAGGATGTGGGAAGAGAAGAGAGGCTCTCATCTCAATGAGCTAGTGAAAAAAAAATGCCATTCAAGAACTAACCATTTGATTAGAGAGTGGAATTTTAGCAGGAGCTAACTACAGGAACCCTGCAGACAGAGGTCAGACCTATTCCAGGAACAGCAATAGGAACCAGGTACAGTAGCACATGACTGTAATCACAGCACTTGAGAAGATGAGGCAGGAGCATCAAGAGGTTTGGAAGATCAGGGAGAGTCTGGAGTTTGAAAAAAAAAAAAGGAGAGGGGAAGGAGGAAAAGGAGAAGGAGTAAGAAGGAAAGGAAAGATGTTAGTAGCAGTCAGTAAGGCTGGACTGGATCAAAAGAGAGGCAGGCCATGAGGCCAAGGTCTTGGCAGGACCAGATCAAATAGTCATTCTTATATCTCCATTCCAGCCCCTCTACCTTGCTGATTATTAAATCCATGGCCTCATATATGGTAGGCAAAAAGCCACCACTGAGATATTCCTCTAACACACATAGAATTTTACTGACCAGAATAAGAAATTCACCTACTAATGGAGACTTTTATATAAAAGCTTCAATATGATCTGATCTGCAGATAGAAACCTAGGGATCCTATGGGTTCTGGGTGGGGAATGACCTATTTAACTGTAGGAGTATTTACAAGTATTACATCTAGCCAAACTCAACTAGGACTCCATGTACCACTGTTGGGATGCATGTTTTAGAGAAAGATATACCAGAAGAAATAACCAGAGGCAAATAAATTAATAATGTGATAAGAAAATTCAAACTTGGGGGACTTTGAAGAACTAACATTTCAGGACATGATGTTGGGGACAGGATGAAGGAGTGAAATGACTCTCTGGGCTGGCTTGAGCCCTAAGTGGGCAAGAAAGAAGGAGGAGTCAGCTGTCCTTTGGATTTAGAGGAAGAAGAACCAATTAACAAGTCATGTATTCCAGCTACACCCTGCTGTGAGAGGCTAAGGAGGGCCTATGTGGTCTGCAGTCCTTACCCTCACGGAACTTGCAAGCTGGTGGGGAGAGGACAGTAATGGCCATGGTTGGCAAGCAAGAAGCTAATGTTTGACAAATGATGGGATGGGAAACATACATACTTCTAATCTAGTTTAGGGCCTGAAAGAAAACCAAAATGTGATGTTTCCTTTTCTTCCCTCATACTTAACTCTCTCTCTCTCTCTCTCTCTCTGTATGTGTTGTATGTCTGTGATGTGCAGTGTATGCTTACATGTGTATTCATTTGATTGGAGCCCAGAAGAAGACATTGGGGGGGGGGGCGTTGTCCTGCCCCTTCATTCTGCTCTTTGTTCTTTAAGACAGAGTCTCTCATTGAACCCAGAGCTGAGAAGTCTCAGATCTCCCTGTCTCTGCCTACCACTCCCAGCTCTTGAGTTATAGGTATGCTCATGTCCATGCCTGGTGATTTTCTATGAGTTCTTGGGACTTGAACTCAGGACTCAATGCTTGAGCAGCAAGTGCTCTCATCCACTGGACCATCCCCTCAGCCCTTTATCTTTCTTTCTTGATGGGAAAAATTTGAAGCATTCTTCTTATACTTAGGGTTTCCAGATAAAATACAGTACTCAGGAACCCAAGAACTATGAAGTTAGCTTAAGGAGAAATGAAAGCTAGCATGAGTCAGCGAAATCCATCTGGGCCTTGGCTTCAGCTTTGGATAGGCCAAACCAGAAGAAGAGCACAAAGGGTCCCTCTGAGGCTCTGGATTTTACAAAGATGCATACTCGGATTCACGCTAGCTTCGCGTTCTAGAATATAACCAAAGGAAACCAGTGCACAGTGGTTCTGGGTAGGTAGGATTGCAAGGCAACCGATAGGAACAGCTGTGAATGCTCCTGGGAGGGGGGGGGAATGTAATTTCAATTGTCATGTCAATATATTCTTTCTCATTTCTAAAATTTCAAGAAAAATGGACACAGTATAAAGGGTTCCCTCAATGCCAGGTCTTCATGTATGTGGGGCAAGTGCTCTACTGTTGACCTACAACGCCAGTGCAGAAGTTGAAACATACCAAACACAGAAAGAAAGCAGTCACTATGAGAAAGAGGCAGTGGGAGTAACCAACAGCAGAGTCAGACCCGCAGCACACTCTTAGAAACGGTAAAGAGCCAGAATCAGACCGCAGCACACTCTTAGAAACGGTAAAGAGCCAGAATCAGACCCGCAGCACACTCTTAGAAACGGTAAAGAGCCAGAATTAAGAGCCAGGAGGGAGAGAGGGCCACCAACCAGTTCCCCCTCAGGTTCTTCTGCCAGAGTCAGGGCTCATCTCCTGTGCTGCTAATAATAGCTGAAGTGGCCTTACAAAGCTTATCAGGTTGGGATGCAGTGAACGTTAACAATCTGTCCCAGTTGGGAATACATCTTATTTATCACTCTAGCCACGGTGCCTAGTCCTATTCTCAGATTCCTTTATTCCATACGGGCATTTTTGAGGATCTCACACTATTACATACTTTATATATTGTACATTTCAAGATTACATTCATATATATATATGATTGTGCCTCCATGCACACAGACATGACAGCACACATGTGGAAGCCAGAGGACAACCTGGAGGAGTTGGTTCTCCCCTTTCACTGTCATGGGGTCTCAGGGATTGAACTCAGGCTTGGCAGTAAACACGGTTACACACAGAGCCATCTCACTGGCCCACAAATATATACTAGGGCTATAGGGGTCACTCATCCCCAGAATAGTGTAGAATTCAGTGTCTTGGGGCAAGGTAGCAGGTAAAAAGACCTTATAAGATATGTGCTCATATGCTCATGTTATATGATAATATAATTAACAGGATGGTGAACAGGGAATAGCGTTCTAAGACAGGAGTAGATTGCAGGTGCACTTGAGTAGGGACCATAGTAATAGAAACCCATGGGGGGATGCCTTTGTGAAAGTACAGGTTGAAAACCAAAAGATGAGTTAGAGAAAGACAGATAGAATGACGAAAAGCTATGGAGAGACTTTTCTGGAAGAAGTATGTCACATTCCTCTCTCTGAAGATCTGAAGGATTTTAAATAAAAGGATGTGAAAAGTATGAGAGTAGATGGCAAAGGGTTTGGAGGAGCTGGAGGACAGCGCTGGGGTCAGCTTCAGGAAACGGGTCAGAAGTGGGCAGGCTCAGCAGCTCAGTGGCTCATCCATTATCAGCTGACAAGGCTCTATGCAATGCTTAGAGAGTGTGTAGACTCTTCCTCGGGCCACAGGAGAGTGTCTAAGATGTAAACTGCCACCACTAGGTTCATAATTAGAGAGAACCCCATGTTATAGCATAGGGGATCAATTTGGGGATTGTCTTAGTTAGGCTTTTACTGCTGCAAACAGTCACCATGGCCAAGGCAACTCTTATATGGGCAACATTTAGTTGGGGCTGGCTTATAGGTTCACAGGTTCAGTCCATTATCATCAAGGTGAGAACATGGCAGCATCCAGGCAGGCATGCTACAGGAGTAGCTGAGAGTACTACATCTTCATCTGAAGGCTGCTAGGAGAAGACTGACTTCCAGGCAGCTAGGATGCAGTGACACACCTATTCCAACAAGGCCACATCTACTCCAACAGGCCCACACCTTCTATAGTGCAGCTCTCTGGGCAGCATACACAATTAATCCTAGCAGTCAGGAGAGTTGGAGGCCACTTAACCTACACAGCAAGGTCTACTCAATAAGACCTTGTCTCAAACCAGGAAAAACCAGGAGAAATGACTTAAGAGTGTCGTAAGTTGGATTAAAATTATGAACCTCAATCATGTGTTCCAGTGTTAACGTTGGAACCTCTAAATGGAACCTTACTTGTTAATTAGGGTCAGGTTAGGATGATGTCATTAAGATGAGGGTAGGCACCAACATAAAGCAATATCTCATTTCTACTTTTTAAAAAAGCCACATGAAGACAGATCCAGAGACATAGCAGGGAGAAGCACATGATATCCCAGAGGTATGGATAAGTTATGCAGCTACAAGCCAAATAATGCCAAAGATAGTCATTAGCTACCAGGGGACATGAACATGTCCAGGAAGAGCCTCCCTCAGAGATGTCAGGAGCTAAGACTGCTGACAAGGGACTGACCCCTGACTTCAGACTTCTACTCTCCAGGACAGAGGGAGAATACACCATTATGGTTTTAAGATCCTTGGTTTCTGGTAAACTGTCACAACTGCCTTTGAATAGCAATGATGAAACTTGTCACTGGTTTTGGGGACAGGGCAGGATATTCTTGCCTAAACCTTTAAAATACTAGAAAGATCACTCTTAGCCCCCTTTCCCAAATGTGTCTGCTTGTGAATGGAAAGAGGAAGGCTTTATATGATTGCTGTGTCCTGGAGAAGAAATTCATTGTATCCAACTCACCTGGGGAGTTTACATAGAGGGGCCATGTCAGGAGCTGGGAATTTCATGCAGCAGCTTTGCATGTTCTACCTAGCTGGTAAAACAGGGCTGATACTGCAATCATTTCGAATGTGGTGTATATGCTATTAATTGTATTTTATTTAGGCAGAGTTTTCGTATATAGCCCAGGCTAGCCACAAACTCATGGTCCTCCTGCTTTCTCTTTGCCAGTGCTAGGATTTCAAGTGTGTGCTGCCATCCCTGGCATGGGAGTTTTCTGGTTTGTTTTCCTACAGGGCACTTTTCCCCTTTAACTGTAGCTTGTCTTTGAATCACGGAGAGCGCTGACTGATTATTAGTTAAGCAAATCCAGAGTGAGGAGAAGGAATAAGTTTCCCCAGCATTTAGGCTTGAGCAGCTAGCTGTGTGGTGCTGTTTGAAGCCATGAACCGCAGGGGGTAGGGATCATGCAGATACAGGCGGAAGCCATAGCAACCAGAAGGCCTGCAGTGTGTTGACTGAACAGAGGTTGGTTCACTCTCAAGCAAAGTAAGCGAGAACAGCTGAGCTGGTTCAGCAGGTAAAGTACTAGTCACCAGCCACATGACTTGAATTGGATCCATGATCCACATGATAGAAGGAAACAAATGACTCCCACAAGTTGTCCTCTGTCTACACACACACACACACACACACACACACACACACACCAATAAATAAATGAATGTAAAAAGAAGAATGTTCATGGGGCCCACAGCTTAGCACCAACTGTTTTCTCATACCCTTCTACTAAGAGTTCTTCATCTGGGCAAGTTGGCTCAGTGCGTAAAGTTGCCTGACCCCAAGCCTCACAACCTGACTTTGATCCCTGGAATCCACATGATGGAAGAAGAGAACCAGTTTCCACATATTGTCCTTGATGTCCACACATGGGTCATTGTGTGTGTATCTGTTGACTCAGCGTATAAACAATTGTGATAAAGAAAAAAAAAATGTAAAAAAGTGCTCCATCTATCACGTAAGGAGTCCCCGAGTCTCTTTGTCATCACAGCCTCAGAGGTACTGCTTTGAATATCTAGTTTATTCCGAGTGTGGTTCTGAAGCCAAATCATGGACAATGGTCAGAAGGAGCCCATTGACATGTATTCAGAAGGAGGGTCCTGCAGCCCAGGGGTAAGGCTGGAGAAGGAGGGTGATGAGTGCTATCATGAAGCTGCAGTTTCCAACTTCCTCTGTTAGAAGGAGGGTGGGTTAGAGCAGCCATTGCCCTCCCTCTGCAGGCTTCTTAGACTTGTTCCATATTCTGAGCAGTCAAGGAACCATCCAACTAAATGCATCATAGGAAAGAGGGACAGCAAGGCAAATTCATTTATCTCACTTACTGCTTAAGCAAAAACGAAATTGTTGAGACCAACATTTATTTTCCAGTAGACATATTTTCTGGTCATTACTTTTGGCTTAAACTGCTGGTTCATGTAAATGGTCTAGGGCTTATGTAAACAAGCCCTGTTATCTGCAAAATAAAACTCCGAGAGTCATCCTGTGTGATTTGCTCTTTGTAAAGAGAGAGTGGCTCATATATATATATATATATATATATATATATATATAAAGATATTTTGAAAGATTTTGGCCTATTCATCATCAGGCATATTTTAAGGAAGTGATGTTTTCTTTTGTGTCTCTTCAAGTTGCTATGGCAATGGAATCGCTTACTACTCATTAATCAGGAGGCATCCTCCTCTCTCCCTCAGTTTGCAGCCTCTGCTTATCTCTCTACCTTTAAAAACTTCACAGATTTCAAAAGCAGTTTTCTTCAAAAATGTTTCTCGATCTGCAAGTTTTGCTGTGTTCAGTATGTTATCTATCAGGACATCTTTCAGGCTCTGTGTTATTTGATGACTTGCATTGGATACTAGGTACATTTGATTGGCCCTTTCTCTGGATCCCTACGCTTTTATTTCTTACAGCTGTGGGAGGTTTTGCAGAGTCTCCAGAGTCGGTGTGGTAAATTATACAGAAATCCTTTCACTCGCTCTTCCTTATGGATGCCTCTGGCTAGAAATGTCCTGGAGTTAAAAATGTTTTGTTTTCTTTAATGTTCTTTTTGAGTTGCTGCTTCTCAAAGTCAGCACGGCCGCCTCAATTTTCATTAGCAGTACTTGAATCCGCTGAAACTCAGATGAGCGATCATCCCAAGTCTTACTCACTTACAGCCCGCAGGCCTTTGTGACCGTCTTTCCCAAGGTATACACACAGCTGTGAATTCAGTTTGCAAGTTATTTGCCGGCTGGCCTCAAATGTTAGGGACTAGGGATAGAAATACCCCAGAGTAGCAGGGGTCCGTAATTGATGGCTGGAGTCTAGTTTGCAGCAGAAGTGGTTTGTTTGAAGACATTAAAAGATTTGAAGTGGGAATGCAATTCAAAGGTAGAGTGAATACACATTACACCAAGACCCTGGATTTGATCCCCCAGCACATACAAAATGCCTGTTTGTCTCATGGTTAGCATCAGGGCCAAGGAGCAAATGCCTTCTGCAGGGACATTCTTGTGGGTTCATCCCTGCCTGGCCTATTGGAAAATGGTACCTGTGTCATATCTGTATGTATTTTCTGTTAGGAATCTTGTTCACTTTTGATAGCACCTCTTTTTTATGGAGTTAAGAAACTAAAATCCATGGGTGCTCCAAGACTTGGCCAAAGTTACGCTCCTCGTTAGTTGGAAACTTGGTGACATTGTACTGGCCCTTGATCCAGGGTGACTACTTCTCAGAAGATCAGCACTATCTTCTAGTGTTTTCATACACTGGACTGGCTTCCACACTAGGTCACTGATAAGAACTAACACATCTACACCAGTGATCACTAGGAAGCAAGGCCATTTTGCCCTTTATGACCACAGGCCTCTGAAAATAAAGCAACCCACCTAATATTACTTAGAATAAGAGAATCCTAGCTTTGAGAGACACACTGTCAGGTGCTGAGCATGCGAATATGCGTTTATGGGAGGTAACATGGGCAAGAAAAAGGGTTGTTCAAAGGTAGTATGATGATGTCCAAGCTAGGAATCATGGGAAGGATGCCAGACATCTGAAGCAGTGATCTGAGCAGAGCTGATACACTGAGAGACCGGAAGCTCTTATTCCTAAGGAGCCTCACGTGACCATGCATGTCCTTTGCTGTCTTGTCAATGTAGGGTCACATCTTGGACTCTGGCACCAATCTGTTTGTTTGCCCTGCCAGTCCATGTTAGAGCATCATGGGAGAGGTAGTCCCAGAAGCCTGTGTGCTCTTTGCCAGATGCCTGACCCTGTATCCACAGATCTGTGAGTGTACTTCATGAGGCTCAACTAAAGAGGGCTTTCCACTCCTCAGTTGTTGAGAATCCCCTCTTGTACCCATTTCCAAAATGCACACACACACACACACACACACACACACACACACACACACACGATTATAAATAAATACAGGTTGTTTTGAAGCTGCAGTAAATAAAAAGAAAACTTGTCCATAAATGAGAATTTTGGCCGTAGCAGTATGCGGTCTAAATGATTCACGGTGAAACAGAATCATTGTAGTAATAACAATAAAAGCCCCACACCTGCCAAGGAGGCAGGCCACCATGTGACACTGTCTTGCTGGGCTGTGAGATGCTCTGCTTCAGGGCCCACAATGGCCGCAACCCAGGAGCTTTGTGATATCACAGAAAAGATTCCAGGGAGCAGCCAGCTAGCCAGGCTCCACAAAGCTAAGCTCCCATTCCTAATGAGCCTCATGTGACCATGCTCACAGCATTCCAGTGGCACTTAGGACTGAAGACAAGAGGGATTTCACAGTGTGATTAAGTCTACACAATAACACATAAAGTAGACAGCGGGCTAACAATTATCTGCCAATTTTGAGGAAAGCTTTGCCCCACCATGAAATACCTTAAATTGGCTGCTTATCTAATGTTTGTGTCTTCTGGGTAATTGCTGGCCATCTCTTCCCTTCATTTCAAGTTTCTGGGCCTGATTGTTTTGTGAAAGCTCTTTGCCTCCTCTATGCCATGGGAACGCCCCAGGACCAGTTTTCAGGGTTCACTTACAATAAGAACCCATTGCACAAGGCTGGCTGTTTTTGCAGTCTGCGGGGTTGTCTTTTTCACATATCACAAAGAGTCTGTCTCCAAAGCCATTGTTCTTCCTGACATTTTCATAGCCCGCCAGGGCCTTCCTTCATATTGGCAGGTGATGAGCTTTTTTAAAGTCATGGATAATCACAGTAGTTCAGCATTTTCCCTTATTAACACCCATGAAAGGGGAAGGCACACCAATGCTGTCTTTTTTCTTAGGCTTGGAGCCTTTGTGCTCCAGATGGGCTATGCTGTTAGCCGGAAGGGGTTCAATGAAAGAGCATCTCTAAATCTGTCTAATGGGCAAAACGGCATGGCCTGGAGACACTCTGCATTTCTGCCTTTGGCTTGAGAGCATCATTGGCCTTGCAGGAAAGCCATTTATCCTTTCACCCTTATGGAATAGTAGGCATGTGCAGGACTAGCTAAGTGTGCAAATCTTTGCTATTAGTGATAAGGTGATTTTCCAAATCACTGATATTCTTTAGGAATTTTTAGTATTTTCTAAGATGAAGGGGATTAGTGAAGGAAAGGAGCTAGCTTTATATTGAAGGCTCGAGCATTAGGGCATGGAATTTGGTTTCCAAAAACCACCTCCAAGTATTATAGTGCTGATCTAATGCATCAAAAAGCTTACTTAACAATAAGAATTAGGTATTCACACATTTAGAAACATTTGGAGACACTTGCAATTTATCCAAGTCATCACACCCTCTCCTTTAGGCCTACTGTTTCTAATTCTACCTACATGGGGTAAATAGATGTGATTATTTTTTAAAATGGACTATTTACTGATCTAAAGCTATGGTGACAGCTTTTTCACTCTTTCAGAAGAAATGTACTTAGATAACCTATTAGATGGATATTTCTATAGTAGCATTCCAATATGGAAGAAATATACCATCTAACACCAGGAGATTACATGTCAATGCTACTCACTTTGCCTTTCATTTAATGTACCTTTAAAGACACCTGAAGAAATTTTGTCTTTTTGCTAATTTTGAAAGCTATCTTTCTAAATCAGGCATGATAAAATGGGTAGAGGATGGATTACAAGTTAGAGGGAAATAAAACATGTAATGTAAGTGAGTGTCAAGTGTTAATATTGTAGGTTAAGTATCCCCACAAAAGGTACAAGCAAAGCTGATCTAGCAGAGCTAGGAGTATGGGTAACAGAGGAGGGACAGGACCTCAGGAGAACAGAGAAGGTAGAACACTTGTCAAGTCTGATGCTCGGTTTCATGAACACACAAGGCCATCAGACTAGCACAAAGTGACAGGCTGAAGGAGAGTTGTGAGACAAGCCTGTTTCCACCACTTACCACGCACGTTCCTTCAGACCACTCATCACAGATGCACTAGTCAAGCCTCTGTCTTTATTTGTTGATTGACAACTTACATGGGGTGAACAGGATTCAACAGACAGATTATTAAACAGTAAAATACAAGAGATTCAATCTCTGCCTGCCTGGAAATTGCACTTTGAGAAAAAAATACATTATATACATTTAAAAAGCCAATAAAGATGTAAGTACCAGGTCATAAAAGTTGACATAGGATGATTGACCTGTGTGTGCAGACAAAGAAAGGGATGGGAGGCTGGCCTGGGAATTGTAAGGAGGGTTTTTTTTTTTTTTAAGGAGGTGACATTTAAATTGAGATGTAATGACAAGAATACGTCATATTAACATCCCAAGAAGATTGTTCTGGATGAGGCAACAGCTAGTGCAGCATCCTAGAACACAAGTGGGCTGGAGATGACCAAGACCAGAACCATTTTGTACAGTTAGAGCATGATACTAAAGAGGTGGCCTTTGATGAGGCCAGAGATGTGTAAGAGACTGCAGTTAACAAAGCCCTCTTATTGCCAAGCATTGTCTAGTAGCTGTAGCTAGAACCAGGCATAGATTTCCCAGGAATCACTGACCTCTTGGCCAAACATGATGTCCTACCAGACAAGTTATTAATGACATAGGGTCACAAAGCTTTCCCCAGCCATTTGCTAGGTTTCCAAGTGTCCAGTCTTATTAATGAACATTTGAGCACATGATATGCAGTTGGACAACAGCTTTGGCTAAACACCTTTCACCATGCTGTGCATACCACAATAAAATACTTACTGATTTCATGGTTCAGACGTTCATTTCAACAGTCAAGAGTATAATTATCAGACCTGGTCCCAAGGAATCATGGGCATATTTTATCTCTAAGATTTCAGGAGGTTATCCTTCTCATTTGTAAAAGTTTTCAGTTGCTTCTTTGCTGAGCACATAAAATGAATTTACTTCTGAACTGAGACCTTGTGTGCCAAATTTTTACAGCCTCAAATGCAGTATTTTATCACTACTACAAATGGTTCTCAACTTGCCTCAAACCAGTGATTTCTAATGGCAAGAGGCTGCCCTAATTTACTCGTTTCAATTCATATAGGATTTCTAAGTTTAGGCTAGGTCATTTTGATAATATTTCAAACAAACAGTCTACATTTCTGTTAAATATAATCAATCTACAATTTTACAATGGATCGGGGCAGCTAGCATGACCATGTTAGACTTTCCAATAAGCATCCCTTCAAAGCAACTCCCTTTGTCTTTTAAGACTCACCAAATCTGATCCACAGGCGCATGTCATCACTCAAATATTGGGTCACGGTAATCTGGAGACTATATTTTTAGGTTGATTTATTTTTCTAGTGGAACATCCAGGTTTCTAGCAATTATTTGAGGCCGTAAAATTCCATTGTGATGATGTATCAAGCTGTCAGCTCATTCTGCTCCAAATTAGAGAGATTGAGAAATGTTTCTCTTCTCATAGTCCACAGTTTGTATCTGCAGGCTATACATGTCACCACTGTAGAGGCAACACCGCATCTGAATCAAGTTTGCCCTTGCTTGATGACTTGACTGGATGGGGACCACTCTCAGTGTTCTTGTGCACCTCCCTGGGCCAGGGGCTATGAAACAAGAGGCTGAGAACAAACCTGATTGTTAGTCAGCTCTCCATCAAGATAACAAAATACTTGAAATGTCCAACTTAAAAAAGGAGGAAAAAATCTCATTCAGCTAGTACTAATTCCAGTCCACAGTCACTTGGACATTGCTTTCAGCCTATGGTAAGGCAGAAACTTATAGTGGGAACCATGTGATTGAACAAAGGTGATCACCTCCAGGTGGCCAGGAAGCAAACTGAGAGAGGAAGGGAGAGAGGGAGAAGTGGGTGGGGCTTAGACACCCTAATACACCTTTTAAGGACATGTTCTTAATGACCTAACCCTTCTGCTGGGGCTTACTCCTATGGTTCCACCACCTTCTAACAGCACTATCAAGCCTTCAGTGCATGAGGCTTTGGCAGTATGTGTGTTAACCTTAATCATGCAAAATGCTATACAGTTGCCTTATTGAAATGAGTAGTTTATGGATTCTTGGGATACACTATTTTATAGAAGCTATTTTGGAAAGCATTAACATTGTCCTTTACATATGACCATATGTGCAAAGAGAGGATTTGAAGGACTCAATGACATCATCAGTGAGAATATGACCATAGTGCTTTAAAAGGTCAGCATGGCTTCTCCTTGCTTCCTTCCACTTTGAGCTGTTGGTCAATGGGTCATTAGTAAGGAATGATTCTACTGGATCCTGTCTCTGTGGTCATCTTCATTAGCTAGGCTGAGTGATTCTCATTCTGCTTCTGCTGCTTCAGCTGGCCCACTGTCTTACTAGCTGGGTTGAGGGTTGTTGTGAGAGCATTAGCCAAGGTTTCCCTTGGTAGGAGTTACAGGAAGAATTCATGGACATGATGAGTGTGGACTCCATCCAAATAACCCTCCTTCTGACTTTCAGAGAGCCACGGTTTCAGGCTCTAGAGGGGCAGAAGCAATTTACTGGCAACTGTGGTTGTCCCTGCTCTCAGTTGGAGACCAGCCTGGTGAACAGGTGGGCACCCATGTGGTGAGGTTTCTGCCTCACCCACAGTCAGTTTCTCTCTAGCTTGGTGTCTGCTCTGTGACTTAAATAATTTTTTTTCTCCATAGCTACTGGAGCTTGGAGTTCTTGCTGCCATATGGTAAAGGGCCATGATGTGGTTGCTTGATAGAGGTATGGGGACATGGGGAGTTGAGTTCGATTGAGGACAGCTATCAGTGGACAAAGCAGCCATAGATCTTACAAGAAGGTCTACCCAGTATCAAACTGGTGCTAAATGCACCTCAGTACGTTAGCTGAGTATGGTCTCAGACACACCATTGATGATGCCAGAGAAGGTAGGGAAGGGAATGTGCTAATGGAGATAAAGCACTGTAAAATCCATTCTGATACTTATAGCAAGTATTTTTTTTTATATGTTAAAGCAGTAATGATATGATAGTCATCTTCCCAGCTTTCTTTATAATCTCTATGTCCTACTAGGAGGTAGAAGGATAGCTTAGATATTTTCTTATATAAGATATTAGCTTATATGAGATATTATATTAATGTATGGGGCTTGCCCAAGATTTTTACTGAGTTGGGGGAAAGCTGGAGATGAATGGACACTACAATTTCTGACTCTATTTTCCACACTTCTGTAAAAGCATCTAAGACCTAACCACTTGACATTTTTATTACTACAGTTAGTTTTACAGTTAATTTTGGTTAAAGATGATTGTCAGATAAAGTAAAGGTATTATGACCTTAAGAATTTCAGGTAAAAAAAAAAGGTGACATACTTCATTAAAAGAAAGTAATTTGTAATGGCTTTATAGTTTACTCATTCAAACATTTATGTTTAATTATGTGGATACGTGCATACAAGTGCAGTGCCTGTGCAGGCCAGAAGATAGCATCAGACTCCTCCATCCCACCCTTACCACAGAGCTAGAGTGACCAGAGGTTCTAAGACATTGGTGCTAAGAATAAAACTTTAGTCCTCTGGAAGAACTGCACTCATTCTTAACATCTGTGCCATGTGTCCAGCTCCCAGCTTCTTCTCAATCCCACTAAAGAAATGGTTTCTAGATCCTCTGTGATTCTCCTGTCTCTGCCTTGTCAGTATATCTTGTGAGTGTGTACTATCACAAACAGCTAGAGTCTTCTGTAAAAGTAAACTCCAGCCTTCCACCCAGCACTCCCCTGCCTCTGCACACTGGGAGCTCAGCATCATAGACCTCACGTTACTCTTCTGAACAGCAGATGGTCGTTTGAGCCTCGCTTGCTGTGCAATACACTTGACCACTCAGATCTCTTACTTAACTAGGTTTATTTTGGATGTGCTTGGCTCAGCTCTCTCTCTGCAAGCCTACGTGATCCAGACAGCCTTGGCTCACAGCTCAACTTCGCAGGTCAGTTACACAATAAGTTACTCAGCTCTGGGAGCAAACAGTGTAATAACGTGAAGAGCCAAGATGATGAGCTAATTGCTCTAGAATTGAGCTCTGGCTATCTGGCCAATATGTCCTTCTCTCCCAAAGCCATAAGAATGTGAGCTTAAGCATAGTAGAAAGACAAGGGAAACATTAGGAGACACCCAAGAACACAAGTCCACGAGGACAGACACAGACACAACAGGTCGAGATTTCTACAACGTTCATTCTTTTCTCTAGGCAAATCATAGATGAATGCAGTCTGCTCTGGAAGGAGCGAGCATTTGGATGGTCTACAGGGTTAGAGCCAGACAGTCCTAAGTTTAGCTTTGGCTCTAAAACCTACTAAGTTGTGTAACTTTGGGCAAATTACATAAGCTCCCTGCGTATTGCCTTCCTCGTTTATCAAATGAAAATAAGGACTTTGGATAGAGAAGGCTAGCCTGAGAAGTCCAGATCGTGTGTGTGAACCATCTGCCTAGCTCCATACCTAGTCTGGACAGAATATTAAAATGTAATAATTGTCACCTCTCTGTGTCTGCTTCAGCTCCTGTCATCCACAGAAGAATTTCAAATATGGTGTTGGAATTACGTGCATATGCAGGTTCTCAGTCACTGGTTTTTTTAACCATGGTTGCAGACCAACATCAGTCAGAGCTTCAGAAAATCCTGAGGCCTCAGCTCTACTCCAGAAGACTCAAATGAGAACTGCATGTTGGCAGCATGATGGTGATGTTCTCTCTCTCGGGTGATTCCAGTGTGTAGTGAGAGCAGAGAACTTACCATTTACATGGGAGGCTCCTGACACCAGAGAGAAAGGTCTCTGTTTCTGTATCTTCATTCCTAAGTGGGTACCCTCACTGAAAGACAGAGAGGGCTGTTCAAATTCTCATTTCATGGCAAACAGATGAAGGAAAGGTACAGAAATACAGGGTTGCCCTTGCTACCAGCGCAGCAGATCCTTTTCTGGCGGTGACCACATACCTGCCGTGAAGCAGCATACGGGAACAAATGGACATTCTACTGCTAAGTGTCATTTAAGTGCTATTTAAACTTGATGAGAAGCTGGCTCTGCAAAAGGAGATGCCCTGCACCGCCACTTCAAACTCAAACATGTCATATCAAGTGTCCTCCATGACCCTTGAGGATGGCCTGCCCCACGACCCCAACACTGTGACAGGGAAGGAAAAGTGTTAAAGATGGAGGGTTAAAACATCTTGTCCTCGAGAACAGATATCACAATTGTTTCTCCCATGATATAAAAGTGCCCTGCACTGAGAGTAAGAAGCCAGAAGTCCAGACCTGGGAGCTCATTTGTGGCAGAACTGGGGCCTCCAGCTGACTGGCTCAAATATCTGAGTTATCTCTCTGCTTGGTGTCCTGAGCACCACCTTACACGATGCTGTGCTGTCTGCCGCTTTTGTCTGCCCACTGTGTCTGAATAACTGCTAATTGCTATCAACGTCTTTACTTTTGCTTGGGATATACTTAATAAACTCATTCGAAACAAAAGCATTAGGTTCATTCTCCCAACCATGCACTACAGGGTAAAAGGATTCTGGTTTATGGCTTCAGGCAATGCATTGTGGGTAAGTTTGGTGGTAGGAGACTGAGATGGCTGCTCAGATTGTGTATAGAGGCAGGAGGCAGAGGGCGATAAATGCCAATACTTAGCTCACGTCCCCCCCCCCCCTTCATTAAGAGTGAGACGTGATCCCATGAGATGGTACCATCCACATTAAGGGTGGATTTTTTTTTCTCTCCTCACTTAAACTTCTCTGGAAACATCCTCACAGATACACCTAAGGGTATGCCACCCTAGGTGATTTTCAGTCCAGTAAATTGTCAATGAAGAGTCACCATCACAGTGGAGATCCAAGGGTCGGGAGTAAAGAAGGGTCAGGTCCTTCCGCAAGCAGCCCAGGCCCTGGTTCCAAGGCTTGCTCACTGTTCTTCCTCTTGAGTTTTCAGCTGCCAGAGGTCAGAGATGTGGGATAGCAGAATAGTTTGGAAAATTCTACCAAGTTAAAAACAGTGACTTCTTCAGAAGAGCTCCTTTGAGAGACACACTGCATTTTTCAAGGGCAGAAGGGCAGAAGGGCAGAAGGGCAGAAGGGCAGAAGAGCAGAAGGGCAGAGGGCAGAAGGGCAGAAGGGCAGAAGGGCAGAAGGGCAGTAGGGCAGAGAGTCACTACTCATGTAGTGTGGGCAAATGCAAGCACTAATTTTAGCACACATTGATTACTTGGTTATTCTCCTTGAGTCCATGATGTTTTGTTTCGTTTTGTTTTTTGTTTTGTTTTGTTTTGTTTTTTTAAGGTTTCTGAAAAAGAAAAAGAAAGTGTTCCCTTTTCTCCTTGTTCCGTCATCAAATATGATAAATGGGTCCCTCCCCCACTAATTGACCAAGTAATATAATGAATACCAAGCCCTGTCTAGGTGAGCAGATTCCACACAGAAATGATAGAAAATACACATCAAATTATAAATATAGGAAAGACACTTGTGAACAGGATTCCGAAAGCACAGGAATCATCTCAGGAGCTAAAAAACGAGACCATGTAAAATTAAAGCTTCAGCACTAGAAAGGAAACTGTCAACAGACAAGGCTGCGTGATTACCAAATGCGGGTATTGTTGCTAGTTCCACCTTAGACAGAATTGCATCTAGTCTATATAAAGAACTGCAAAACTTATGGTGCTGAAGAGATGGCTCAGCAGTTAAGAGCCCTGGATGTTCTTGCAGAGAACCTGGGTTTGATTCACCAATCTGTACCTCCAATTCCAGGGGATTCAACACTCTTCTGGCTTCTATGGAATCTGTGTAGGCATGCAGTGCATAGCCACGGATGCAGACAAAGCACCCATACACATAAAATAAAATATAAATGAACAAAACCTGCAAAAACTAAGCACCAAAAGCTCTAAGTGTTAGCATCAAGCCCCACTTAGCCAGGTGATCCTCTACCTGCGTTGCCAAGGCAACCACCTTCAATCCCACAGCCCACCTGGTGGTCTGCTGCCTGGTTATTCGCCCAAACACACTGATATTTTTATCAATACTAAGCTGCCAATCAGTAAATGGATAATGGAAGGAACAGATGGTTCTCGAAAGAAGAAATACAAACAATAACATTTCTTTGAAGGGTTTACCATCCTTTCCTGATAGGTATATCAGCAAAATGCAAATGAAAATCACTCTTAGATTCCATCTCATGCCAGTCAGAATATATCAA
Source organism: Mus minutoides (assembly GCA_902729485.2). Taxonomy (NCBI): domain Eukaryota; kingdom Metazoa; phylum Chordata; class Mammalia; order Rodentia; family Muridae; genus Mus; species Mus minutoides. The sequence continues at coordinate 47,571 of CACVCL010029450.1, read as the reverse complement.
GAAAGGAAAGACAGAGAATGCCAGTGAGCCTGTGGGGAAAGAGGAGGTCTTACTCACTTCTGACGGCTATTAGGGGAATCAGCATGGAAGGGTGCATAATTCACAATGGCAAGGAAACTACGCCAGTGATATGTCCATCAATAGATAAATGAATAATAAAATGTGGTATGTATCCACCATGGAATTTTATTTGGCCATAGAGAAAAACTGAGTTATGCAGTTTGTAGGAAAACAGATGGATCTGGAAAAGTATTATTGAGTGAAAGAATCCAAAGTCAGAAATACAAAACTTGGATGTTTTTGTTCATATTTTGGTCCACAGTTCTTTTGTTTGCATTAATATTTGTAAGTGGGCATGTGTGTGGGTAAAGGCTATGAAACTAGGTAGGAGACCGTGAGAGGGAGCAAGAGATACGGAGGCAGGTGGAGGAGGTCATGTGTGACAGTATTGCAGTGGTGACGAGGGTGCATGGGTACTAAGTGTGGAGGACAGAGGAGAGGGGGAAGAGGAGACTCAACAAGACACACGAAACATACACTTTGTACACTAATGATAATACATTAAAGGGAAAATTATGCAACTATTTGAGTTTTAGTTCTTTACCCAAAATGCGGGATCCCATTCATACAGACTAGTTACTGTACTTTTTTTTTTATAAAAACACAAAATATGAAACTAAAATTAGAACTATGTGAAACTTTACCTAGACAGGCTGCACTATTATCTCTTTCACTCTTCTTTATATTAAATTTTCTTTTATTTTTATTTATGTGTCTCTGTACACACGTGTGGGTGCAGGTATACATTGATGCTGAGAGTTGTTGTTGGGGGCCCTGGAGCTGGAGTTATAGGTGATTGTAAACCACCCAATTTGGGCATCAAGACTAGATTTTGGTGCTCTGAACACTTAACCACTGGGTCATTTCTTCAGCCCCTTCATTTCTTTCCACAGTCAACCAGCTTCATGTCTATAGGAAAGCAGCTTCAGGTCTACATACATTCAACAACTTCAGGTCTACAGTCAAGCAGCTTCAGGTCTAGTCTGATGAGTGAAAAACTGTTCTATGGCATTGTGAATTCCTCTGGCTTGGTGTGCTCATTGCTGTCTTGAATTAGAGCAACTATGATATACCCCTAGGAAACCATCACAAGACTGGACTCATTAACATTCTTTTCTGGTAGGAAGAGAAGGCCCATGAAGCTAATAAGCTTTAAGGAGCCCTACGCCTCCCTAAGGATGTAAAGGGCTCACAGTCTCCTTATCATGTTGCCTCTCTGGAAAACTTCAGGACTGGAGGCTCCCTGTCTAAATTTTTCTTATGCCTAAGTTTGTCTCCTTGCTTGAAATTTAAATTGTAGAAATTTATTTCTTTTTGGAAATTGCTTAAGAATTTTAAAAGTTTATGAGTTTCTGTAGACTACACTCCTTCATTCCTTTCAAAGAACAAAAAAATTAATGGGTTTTCAAATACAAAAATGCAAACACTGTTTTTATTAATGAGATACAACTTGATTAAAATCCATTATTAAGTCAATGGATAAATAGATATGGACATCAAATCTTAGGTTACACCTACTACTACATTCATTAAATGAAAACTGTGAAGGCTACATGAAAACATAAAATTATAATCCCAAACACCCAGCTTTGGCTTTGTAAAAAATGCCAACTGAAGATACTTGTTTGATAAAGACAAAAAGAAATGTGACATCAACTATTTTTAGGATAAGATACAAATGTTATTTGTTTACATCATAACAAAGAATAAAAACTTCACTCCATAACAATGAAAGCACACCAGCTCCATCCTAAACTATCAAATTCAGTGTTTCCCTCCAGACAAAGCAAATGCTTTTCATCCTGGGTTAGTTTTCTGTCTCCTTTATGAAAATATGTCTTGAACTGACAAGGCCTTGCTCACCCCTGGAGATGGCTGAGATTCTCGTCAACCTGGAAATCGAGTTTTCCTTTATTAGTCGTAAAACACAGACATTAATCTATAGTGCTCTAAATATCTGAAAAGGAATACAAAACTCTAAAAACATGTCTAGCACCCACAACAACTGTTTATGACATAGCATAGATAAAAATGTCTCCAATGTCTGCTTTTACTTGTCCTTAATTCCTCCAGAGATCGTCTAGACCCCTTCAAAAAAAAATAATCTGCATTGCTAAGAAGGAATAAAGTGAAACTCTCTCCAAAGAATGATGTTTTGTTTCACAAGAAGAATTTTGGGCAGATCTTGCTAAGTTATTCATATCTTTTAAAGTTCCCATTCTTACATTCTTAAAACTATAAAATGCAACCAACCATGTTTTTATAAAATTTTTTCAGTTCTAATATTCTATGAAAATTATTTTTATTGTACTATTTCTTTCCTCTTCTTGGACTGTATACAAAATTTAATTAAAGAAAACATTGACTCTGCACCCCTGAGTCTCATAGACAATATTCTGTTTTAAACTTGAAAAAATCTCAAACTCAACCAAGTAAATATCTATGCATATTTTAAAAATTGTTTTTTTTTGTTGTTGTTGTACTTAAAATGGAATTATGTCCTGATAAACCCATTCTAAGTGGAACATACCTTAAGAAGAAATTATATTTAGTATTCTTGGCCTACCAAACATCATGGTGTATCCTAGAGTCTAGGACTTACACTTTTTCTCATACAGTCTCAGAACACATTAGGCTACACTTGAGCAAGCACCTGTAACACAAGCGTATTTTGTAAGAAAACATTGATCATCTCATATAATATGTTGAAGAATTGTTGGCCCCATAGCACACTGAATGGTACTGATTGTTGACTTGAGCATGTGATCTCCTGGCAGCAGAGATTTGCTGCTGCCCAGCCACGTGAGGAAATTCTGTATGCATATTGCCAATGCAGAAAAAGATCCCAATTTAAAACACTAAGATCATTGTCACACTAAGGTAGAACAGTGTAAGCTAAGACACCATAAACAAGGAACATTTGCATATCAACTGTGTGTGCTGTATGATCCTGGGCTGCCGCTTTCATTGGCTTTCATTGTGGGAGCAGACAATGTAAGTCAGAGAGTACTGGGACATAGAACCTTCACAGGACCAAGGACCTCTCTTCCCATTGATGACCGACTAGGCCATCCTCTGCTACATATGCAGCTAAAACCATGAGTCCCACCATGTGTTTTCTTTGGTTGGTGGTTTAGTCCCAAGGAGCTCTGGGGGTACTGGTTAGTTTATATTGCTGTTCCTCCTATGGGGCTGCAAATCCCTTCAGCTCCTTTGGTATGCACAGGGTCCCCAATGAAGGAGAGCTTATTCTTAAGCAAGCCCTTTAGTACCAGACAGAAAGATATGCACATACCAAATGTTAGACCAATGTTATAGCAGCGTGCACATGAAAGGGAGAAGGGGGTATTCACTCTACTGGAGAGATCACAAGGGCTCAGAAACGAGGTCATGGTCTAGATCAACCAAGTCAGTCCAAGAACACACAGAATCCAATATATAGAAATGTTGTAAGTGAAGAGAAATGTTAGAATTTAAGATGTGAAATCTCAGTATTTTGAATGTTCTTGTCACCTTAGCCAGTGATCCTGCTGTCTTTTGAACCTTCCTCCACTCTGGGCCAACCTTGTAAAGAGCTTCATTCCAGGTGTCTCTCCTGGCACAACCTTATCACAGGATGCCTGCCATGTCACCTTTGATTCCCAGTGCTGCAGTGAGCACCTAGCATGCAGCAGAGACCTAAAGTCGTCTAAGTGAAGGGATGAGTCAGATATTCAAATAGCACTTTATAAAGTGAATCAGACTGATCTGTCATTTCAGTAGACTCTGCACTGTGAGTACCTGGTTGGCCTTTGTCTGCTATGGAATTCATCATCCAATTGTTACACCTTGGTGTTGAAGTTAAGCCTGGTTCCACCTCCCAGCCCAATACTACTAGAAATGGGACTCAGACTCAAACCTACATTTACAAATATCTTGGCCGTCTAGCTAGGCTCTTCTCTGACTAGAATCATAACCTAAGTCACCCATTTATTTTAACCTGAATATGGCTGGTTACCTGTGCTCAGGTACTATGTACATGTCTCCTCACATCTCCCAGTTTGATTTCCCCACCCCTGGCTCTATCCCAGAATTCTTTCTTCTCCCAGATGTCTCAACATCTATTTCTTGTCTAAGCGATAGGCTTTTTAATTGACAGGTGACGCATCCACCCATACTTAAGATATTCTTTCTACACCTAGGTCTCCTCTTTAGCTGTTTCTGTGGGAGAGGCTGGACACTGAATCTCCCAGGGATCATTGTTGCCTTGGTGTTATTCCTATCTGTTGTGTAGTACCTTTGAGGAAAGATAAAGGATGTTTACAGTGGGAGGGGAAACATTCCATCCTGCGGGGAAGTCATTAAGTTCAGAAAGTAAATATCTCAAAATAGCTTCAGGAAGTACCTGGAACTGTCTAGATTCACTTCTAGGCCCCTCTCATGTGTATATATGTATATATTGATAGATGTATATGTAGACTTATGTACATATACATGCACACACACAAATCTCTGTATATATATATATATATATATATATATATATATATATATATATTTATATTTATAATATATACATATATGTATATGTGTGTATATGTATATACACACATATGTGTGTGTGTGTGTGTCCCTGAAACTGACAACTGACTAGATTCTCTAGGCTCCTCTCCATAAATATACATATGTAATAAGGACTGATGACAAATGCTCTCGGACAAACCTAGCTGTCTAGAAGAGACTCAGGCCAGCTAAGAAGCTGGCAGAGCAGACTCTTCAGCCTGTTGAGCTACTGGCAGGTTGTTCTGTGTACTCTAGACTTCCCAGCTTTCATAAGCTGTCACCAATGCTGGGGTGGACTTTGATGATGCAGCTGTCTTTGAATCAAGGTACCAAAGGTCTCCATGGAAGCCCCCACAAAGAGAAATTATTCCATGACTCTTTGTGCCAGTTGGGATTTTCCTTCACAGATTCTGTAGGCTTACATAGAAGTGCAGTCTTGAAATTTCATAGCCTCCCTATTTTACAGTTTTCATCCATTTCCCTGATGTTATGTGCTATAAACCAACCCCACCTATTCCTTCATCAGTGGTGTGAAAGGAAGGGATTGGGGACTAGAGAGGATGTACGCTTTTCTTTGAGTAACGGGAATCTTGACTTCACCATCACCATAGTGCAAAATATTGTCTTAGACTTCATTTTTAACAAAAGGAGATTTCCCTATCTCTACCTGCTGGCTTTTATGTTACATACACAAAGTGAGTTAGAGCCCACAGGCATCGCTTTGTTTGATTTTATTTGCCAATAAAGAAGACTCAGAGTGTCATGCACCTTCATACATGATTGCTGAAGACTACCCCATCCCCCACCAACTACCTAACAACCACAGGGGACAACGCCACTATCGTTTCTTAAACTTGACACTGTTGCCGCCCTAGCATCTCTTCATTGTGATGTTGTCTGTACTAGGGATGGTGATGGAGACACTCGTAATTGCCTCAATGAGAAGACTTTTTTTTGCTGAAGTGATGGCAACATCAGGGTGTGGGATGAAGGACACAGCTATTTAAACTTTGTAAGTAACAAAGGAAGATGACATACCCATAGTGCATCCCAGACATCCTTGCTCACAGGGCATGCATTCTTCATACTCAGAATCCTGGAATTCACCTGTGGAGTGAGAGGAGATGGAAAACACAGCTCAGACCCACTGGGCGAAAGCATGTTCACTCCTCTGAAGTCACGCGGGTGTGTGGTTTATTTTTAGGTGACTCACAGGACAGTTATGAAGCTCAAAACCATCTTGAAGAAGGATGCCATATACTCTAAAATCCTATATTAATTTAACAGATTGTAGCACTCAAGTGGGTAAGATATAAAAGGTTTGGACTATATTTCATATAACTAGTTTTTTTTTTTTTTTTCATATAACTAGTCTGCTTGTTTTCTTGTTTGTTTGCTTCACTTTGCTTTGTGAGACAGGGTCTTGCTACGTAGCTCTGGCTGACCTGGCATTAAGGTCAATGCTTTCACTTCCTGAATACTGAGACTGCAGCCATGAGCCATTATTTAACTAATTTTAAAGTCACTCTAGTAGATTAGATTTATTAAATAAATCAATTCTGTGTGTGAGAAAATAAAATTAGATATGTCAATGGACAAACTTCATATCTGACCTACTAAACATATTTAAAATACATATAATTACTATTTCTGTAAATGGGGAGGAAGAATAGGAGTGCTTAATTTAAAATATCTTGAAGCTATCTTCAGCCATGGGCCAGCGATCATCCTTATGTAGAGTAGTGTTTATATACATGGAGGACCAAACACAGTCAATGATGTCTAATTTATCATCTTACAATACAACAAAGGAATTGAACACTAACAACCACATATAATTCACAGAACATTCAAACATTTCAAGCAGGTTTAGGCAGACTGAGTCCCCTTACGTCTCATGGCAACCTTCCTTGGTGTTATGCCATCCCCTTTATGGAGAAATTAGGCTCATACCTAGTAATTAAGGAGGAAACTTTTGACCAAGACCTTGAGATTTGGACCCCAGTTTTTCTCTGTTGTCTGGAGACATGTAGTAGAAGGAAATGCTGTGAAGCTGGGGACGAGCTCCACTTGCTTACTGAGATATTCAGAGACATTCTAAGTGTTAATATAACACCATGATAATTGAAAGTAAGGTAGCCAAAACCTCCTTGAGGCCCAGCCATATACTCATCCCACCTCCTGGTGCTGAGCAGGGTCTCAGAGAAGTCTCACCTTGTCTGCACTCCAGCTTCTGGCAGGTGTGATTGGTGGGTATGATGACGTAGCCACTCATGCATCGACTGCAGACATGTGGGTTGTAGCAAAGCTCACAGTTGTCTGGGCAGGGTAGGCAGGCATGTCCCTTGGCAGGATAATGGCCCACAGGGCAGTTCTCCAGACATTCCCCATGGTACAGGAAGAGCTCCTGACCGTGCTTGTCTGACCAGTTAGAGGGGCATGAGAAAGAGGAAATGAAAAAGCAGCCATGGAACCCATATAACATAAGATGTTTTATTAAAAAGAGAAACAACTCAATGCTTTTGTTCCCAGGGGACCAAGAGCATCAGAATGGATTTAATAAAAAGAGCAACATCTATATCCTTATTGCTGAAAAGTTTCCTTGCAGGAAATCATTTTACACTATTTTATATATTTGAGTGAACAACTTCTATTTGAGATGTCATTGTAAAGCCACAAACCATACCCTGTGGGTGGCTACGATTCTAAATGTGTTTAACTTTCCCAAGGGCTCCTTTTGGTAAAGGTAGAAACCTTCAGACTTGGGGGCTACAGAGCTGCCATAAGAATAAGCATGTGCTTCGTGGCAGATACCCATGACAAAAGTATAATCTCACAATGATTTTCAACCATTATTAAAATCACATGCTTGTGCTGACTAATGTCTGGGATTTTTGCAAAGCTACTAATTGTTCTAAGAACAGCATTATTGACACCCTAAATCAAGCACACCTCCACAACTCCCCCACATCATCCCTAAGGGTTTTATTTCTGTCAACACTAGGCTCTATGAGAAAAGAATCAGCAATTTCCCAGCATGACAGAACATGGGAATTCATTCCTGGAGAGAATAGAAAAATCTAATCAGTTAGAAAAAGATCAGGACCAGTTACTGAGGATTATAAACATCCATAAATATTTTATAAAAACAACACCAAGATTAATACTACATGTCTACCTAGGGCCTCTGACTCCCAGCTTTGGGGAATTGCAATGTTCAGTGTGTTCTGAGTATGTATCTATTCTTTCTACTGAGAATCAGATTTCCCATATGGCCCTGATTCTGAAGAACAGCTGATCAGTGTTGCATAGAATAACACGAGTCTAGTGTTCACTCAGCGTATGAGCCACCACACGGGTATTCAAAGCATTGACCTTCAGGCTGCAGGGACATCAAGTGTATGGATAAAGATTGCGTTACTGCTTTGTTGGAAGGACAGAGATAATAATGTTGGATGTGAGCTTGCTGATGCTTAAGCCTTTCTTTGAAGTTTCCTTTGTGGAGTTTCTTGAAGTGAAGCATCAGCATCAGCATACTAACCTGAAGGCAGATGCTAGCCTTGCTGCATTAGTCTGAGCTTCTGTTGTGCAGAGAACATGTTAAATAAGGGCTTGGTAAACCATTACTCTCCCCAGTAAACCTCTGCTCATCACCTGTGGAAATAATCTATGGCAGCCTTTTGACTGCTCATTTGGTCCTTATCTGATAGTTCCTCATTGTTCAGTATGTGAGGACAAACCTTATTATTCTGTAAATGCCTTGAGAGCAAGTCAGGTTTTTTTTTCATTGCAATGACAGATATACTGGACATAACACTTAAAGGGATGGAGGACTTGGCTGGCTCTCACTTTTAAAGGTGTCAGTGCATCCAGGTAGGGAGGGTGTCAGGGGGTAGAGAAGCTCCCTTCCTGGAAGCCACACCCCAGAGAAGAACTCCCACACAGTGGCTTTCTCACTCCTCCCCCTCTACCATTCCCTCCGGACCCCCCAGCTTATAGGAGGGTCCAACCTACATTAAAAGTCCTAGTTCCCTTTCAGTCAATCCTTCCTGGAAATGGTCTCACAGAAACACCCAGAGATTTCCTTTAATAATCTATTAGGTATTTCTCAATCAGGTAAAGTTATGAAACTCTTTAGCCATCACATGCTCTGGTACAAAGGAGAGACAATAAAATTTAAGATGATAGATTAGATGGAGTTCTTCAAGTAGAAAATATGGAAGAATTGTTGAAGTCCTTCTCATATGCTTGGTATAAATAGTAGCAAGATCCTTAGACTATCTGATATTTTCTCTGAATCTAAACTTTGTTCTAATTTTGTGACATATGTTGAGATATAAAGGGTTTTATGGGAAATGAGTCTAAAAGCCCATTTGTTCTTTTTACTTTTTTTAAACAAATAAAAAGAGGCTTAAAGAGGATGAAGTGACCAAGTATTCTTTAGTTAGTAAGAAAGCTGGGGGCTCAGTTGTAGTGAACTTGCTTAGCATATGTAAGGCCTTATGTTTGAACCCCAGTATTGCATAAAACCAGGCCTAGTGGAGCATGCCTATAATTCCAACATTTGAGAGGTAGGAGTAGGAAGACCGAAAACTTAAGGTTATTCTCAGCTATATAGTGAGTTTGAGGCCAGCTTAGGATACAGGAGATCTTGTTAAAATTAATTAATTAATTAATGTATCTAGGAGGATGGAACAGTTGTGCATTTCCTTAGAGCTAGCTTTGAGGGCCTTCCTCCTGAACAAGGCATACTCTCCCTTGCCTGCCATGTATGCACAGTCTCTGTGCCAGATGTTGCCTCATGTTCAGACAACATCAGGAAGCAGGGTTGAAACCATTCCCTGCTCTTCTGTGTTGTCCGTAGAGTCTTTATGGACAAGCTAGATATTCCGAGTGAGGCAAGGTATATAAAAGGGGAGTGGGCAGGGGCCCAGTTTCTGTATTCCTGCCAATCCAACATATTGTCATTTTTTCTTCATTTTTCTTGGTTTTACTGTGGGCAACAATAAAGACAAATAAGTCCCTCTCACTAGACAAATGGTATAAGTATGATGGAGGTCAGAAGAACCATCCTCTCGGGGTCAGTGAGACAATGGCACAGTAGAGATCACAGAGAAATGCAGAGTAGCCTGTTGGAGGCTTCAGCTTGAAAAAAAAAAATCTGTGGGAAAGATATGTCCAGGGCGGCAACACCATCCAGCCTTCCACCAGTGACCAAAAGTCCACGTTTCCTTTCTTTAAAATGACACAACATTTAAGTTTGCTTCACACTCAAACTCTACTATATTAGCAAAATAATGTGACTGTAGTTCATATGAAGTCAAACTAGAAGACAGGCCTAAAATGAGGCTGGAGCAGTGTCAAGGGTTAAACTGCAGAGGGACTTGGAGGGCGTGGCCTGCCCCCAGTGATGGTGGAAACCCTGAGAGTAACTCAGACTGGACCTGAAAGGTCACATCTGGCTTGAGTGAATTGATTACCTTGCCATCTAAATGGCTTAGCTCAGCTCTCAGACCTCACATAACCTTTAATGCAATGCTAGTTTGAGGGACCATATGTGTCTTGTTTAATTCCCTAGCTTTTCAGGTCTCCCACAACAAAGCTTGGCTTTACTGTGCTCGTCATACTTGACCACACACTTAATACTTTCTGCTTTTGCTTCCCAGAGAAGACCTCTCTTTACTTCTCTCATCTCCTTAGGGGCAGTGAGTCAACATGTGTGGTTATGTGAACAAGGTTTTTTGTGTCTTGGCAGCAAACGAGCCTTCAGGTTGTACTGGTGCCTTCATGAGCAGCTGTCTGCTCAGAACCTCAGCCCTTTTGCAGGTTTCTGAGCCAAAACTGGCACTGGTTTGTGAGAGAACAGACTGGGATGAGGAAGGAGCCAGCAGCAAATGTCCTCACCTGCTCTACAGGAGGTGCAGTTGGAAGGGCCACTCCCTTGGCATCCTTGGCAAGTGTGGTGGCATGGATGGCATTGCTTCTTATATTCGAACTTCCAGGAAGGACAGTTCATAACACAGCGACCATCATCGAAGACCCTGTACGACAAGCAGGGTATTAGAACTCACTGGGAGGACATCTGAAGAGCCAAGAGTGGTCATATTTCACTGTCCAGATTTGTCCCACTGATCCAGAAACACAAGTGATGCCTGGGGCAGATCATCTTAGGACCTGGGAGATATTAGTCACATACCCATCCTTGGCCCAATATATAGATCCAACAGCAAGCTAACCAGAACCTGGCTAGGGGTATGATCCCAAATCTGCTTGCAACTGGTGCCCACCCAGATGAAGGCTCCACCAAATCCAGTCAGTATCAGATGTAGTCTCTGCCTTTCAAGATACTAAATGGGCTGCTGAATCCTGAGGCCTTGGAGAAAGCTTTCTTCCTTTAGTTATCAACATGCCCACATTGGGTGTATCATATCTAAGTGCACTAGAAGCATATAATGAAGCACTATTCTGAAGGTAACATGCTATCCAGAAAACTGCCTTATACATATTACAAGCATATGAACTCAGATTTTATTTGTTTACACATGGAGTCTCATGACCTGTTTCTTCATTGTAATTGCAAATACCCCCCTGAAGGCCTGGAAGAGCAGTTAGAAAAGGGCCTCTTAAAACCTTTGGTTTTATATGTGTGCAATCTATATCATGTTGTCACTGCTAATATTTTTGTGTTTGGGTTTCATCCTTCTCTGCAGGGTAATCATAAAGAGCAGATGGGATTAAGTCAACCGAATCCAAGCACTCTGCTTGGAAAAACACAAAATGTTGATGAAATAAATGTAGAAATCAGCTAGGTAATGTGAACAGGGGCCAGGGTCCCACCTCCAGACGCTCTAATTCCATCGAGCTCAGGAAAAAGATTGGAAAATTGCATTTCTGACAATGTTTCCAGTGGTGCTAACATTACTGATCCAGAGAGCACACATTTAGAAAACTTGTAATTATTTACTCATTAGTTAAATTTTCTTTTTCATGAACACGCATGCAATGACATGTTACTGAAGTCCAGTGTGGCACAGTGCTTGGCCTCTGTTGATGACATCAGAGAATTTAACGTTTCTACCTTCTTGTCATTTCTTTATCATTGGCATCCTCAGCCTCCTCTAGTCTGAGTCTTCACAAAATCTACAATTGGGGATTGGTGGGGCCGCTCTGCTATGTGATGCCAAACATCTCCCTTTTCTCTGTTACTTACGCAGTTCTCAGTCTTCCTTCCCTCCCCACCCTTCCTCACATCTAATCTACATTTAGTTTGACTAATTTTACTCTCCTCATACAAGTGTAATATTATGCAGTGGTGTTTGTCTTTCTGAGTATGACTTAGGTCACTAAATGCAATATCCTTTGGTCCCTTCTATTTTGCTGCTAATGGCAGGATTTCATTCCTCTTTGTGGCTGAATATGAATAATATTCAATTGTGTGTATATAACCCATTTTTAAATCAATTTATCTGTCAGTTGGATAGCCAGATTGATTATGTATTTTAGCCATTGTGAGTGGGTCTGTAATAATCACAGTATTTCTAATGTCTCTTTGGTATGCTAATCGCATTTCCTGTGGTTCATATAGGGATCACACTTGGAGAGCCACTGCTCTGTGAACACCTGGATTACTGTGGAGTTTGTGAGTTGAGACTAGGTAATGTAGATGAGGCCAAACTGGTGTTTTGTAGAGTTTCCTTAAAGTAATACTTAGTCTTGTTGACTATAAGGTTAACTGAGTGGAGCCCATTTCCCTAAGGGTATAATTGTGCTACCAATTCTAGGAGCTGAGAGGATTATCAAAGAGAAGAAAAATTCCTTTGTCTGTACCACTTCTCACCATACCAGTCATTTTTCCTGGTGTGGCTTGTCTAAAAGACACTGCTTACATATCTAGACCCAACCTTTTGCTGTGGAGCTGATTAGAACACTCCCAGGATGGGAGGAAGCTGGGAAGTAAAGCACCTTTCCCACTGCTGTGTCATTTACATCAGATTGGAAATAGAATGGGACTCAAGTCTACAACATAAAAGGCCAGCTTACTCTACACTCCCTGGTCCAGAAGGCTCACCAGACTCAGCACCACTGGACATTGCAATCTTCTTAGTCTCCTGCAGACTGTGTCCCAGCTTTAAGGCAACACTCACACACAGGGCTGTCCATGTCAAAGAAAGAACTGGATCCTAACAGAAGAGCTGGGTGAGTCAGGGCTGTCCTGTGTGACGATTGTTAGCTTGGCTTGATTAAAACCATCACAAGAGCATTTCTCATAACTTTTTGGTGTTTTAGTGATTTAATGGAATGAAACTTTATAAAAAGCCTTTTCTCCTTGTATTTTCATAAAAACGGATTAATGTTTCTATGTTTTAAGGCTGTATACGAGCAATGGTAACTTCCAGATACTTTAATTTAGATTTATTTACCTTATACTCCTTCGAGGCTGGGCTAGAATGTAGGCTTTGGCAGTTAAGACCATAGCATTTTAGAGCTATACGTGTTACATACAGAGTTAAGGGCTTTCTTTCACATTTTAAGTTGTCTTTAAGGAGGTCAACCAAAGGTGATTGGAAATGTAAACAGAAACCACAGCATGGATACTCAGGTGATTTCTAAACTTCTGATTTTTACCAGGGATAGTGAATCAAACTTCTAATCTTAGAACTGGAGAAGTTGAGGCAGGAGGATTTCTATGAGTTTGAGAAAGATGTCTGTTTCTCACTGAGTTCCAGGCCAATCTAACATAAAGAGTGGGACTCTGTTTCTATTTTATTTAGTTTATTTTTTTTTTCTTTCTGGTTTTTAGTAAAACAGCTTCAGAGTTAAATTCTTAAATTAAAAAAAATTGTAGAAAAAGTTAAACAGACATAAAAGCATATCTTGCATTTATAGGTGATAATTGTCCCCTACTCAATGTAAGTATTCCTCAGCTTCAACAGTTGTTAACACCTGGTCAGTATTACTTTCTTCCCATTAATTTACTCATTCAGCTTTGAACCAAACCCAGAAGTTAATGTTAACATTCTTACAGGTGAATGTTCTCTGAAGAAGACCATCTTTATTTTCTAGGAACTCAAAGAATTCAGTGGCTTAAAAAACAGAAAAAGACAAACCATCAGAGAGCAGCTCTCTGGGTTCTTTGTCATCCCGGTCCCTAGTCCAGCTCCTTCTTCACTGCTTTCCATCTTGTCTTATTCTGGAAGTGAGCCTACTAAAAATTCTATCTCAAGGTCATCAACTATCTTCATTCATAAGGTAGAAACCTCACTGGCCTCTAGTGAGTTTTAAAGTGGGGAAACATCATCAGGAATTCTAAGATTGGGATTCTAGAGACTAGGCTATTCCACCCAAGGTAGCTTCCCCCTTCCATGGTTTGGCAGAGGCTGTGTTCTCTGTTGCTCCAGCATCTGGCAAATGTCCACTCCTTCTTGGGTCCAACTCTTGCTTTAAATGTCAGCGTACTGAATGTCCCTCACTCTTGCTTGTTTTGGGTGTGTAGCATCCCTTGACTGTGACCTCAATGGCAGGGACAGTGTCCTAAAGAACCTTGGGACTCTGTATACATCTCAGAGCTAAATATAAAGCAAGTATCTTTTATCTTCTTTGTGTGGATTCCACTTACTATGGGTTGGACATGTTCTACAACATGTATGAGTTGGAAACTTGGTCTCCAAGGTGATAATGTTGTGAAGTAGGGTTTAAAATGAGGGGAGCAAGCAGTGAGGAGTCTTATACAAGAGCTGGATTGATGATGTGATCATGGGAAGAAGCCATAAAAGGAGGTCTAGCTTTCTTTTGTTCTCTTACTGTCACTCTCTCTTGTCTTCTACTTTCAGCACTGGGGTGACCCAGCACCAAGGCATTTACTAGAGGCCAGGGTCATGTACATAGATGTCCCAGTTACATTCAGCCACAACTATATTGTTTATAATTCATCCAGTCTCAAGTATTGTGTTATAGCAGTTCCAAATGAGCCAAGACACTGTTCTGGGAAACACTTTGGAAATACTTTGCCATTTTCTCAAGAACAAATAAGTCAACATCACCTTATTTCCAGATAACTCCCTCCTTTTTATCTTTTTAACTCCCTTCAGGGAAAATACCAGAAAACCAAGAAGTCAAGTAATTTGTTGCCATGCTCCATTACCCTTTCTTGGCCATGTGTGTATATAGCTAACATCAAAGAAGAAAGATGTGGGGAAGGAAAGGATGCTTAGAGCAAAGAGAGGAAATTGATCCTAGGAGCAGTATATTGTTAGGAAGATAGTCTGGTTCAAGATTTGTATGTGTGCATTCCTTTATTCAAAGGCTAATAGTATACTTCACAAGCAAAACCTCCAAAATGTCCTAATAGTGTTACTTTTAATGTTATGCCAACTGGCCTAGATTTCTTTTTCTCTTTTTTTGAGAGAAGGTTTCCCCATGTAGCCAGGATAGACTTCAAAGCCTGTCTTGCCTTCACTGCCATGGTTGTCCCTGTGCCTAGATTTCTTTTTAAAGTAGTCATTTATGGTGGTAGAATTGATTTCTCACTTTTCATTTCTATTGTGCTAAGGACAATAGTGTATCCTCCAGTGTGATTATAGATGATTATTAGATGATTATAATTGCCTCATTAGACAAGTGTTCAAAGATGTTCAAACATACAAGGCAATTTAATTATTCACAGTAATAAAAATGGAGGTTAGAAGGAGAACAGTACTTAGTTTTGATCATGTTTTATCTTAAAGTATACTTCGAAGTTTCTTTAAAGAAAACTCACTATTTAAAGGTTTCATTCTAGAAACACTTAGAAAATAGTCTTGTGGATACTCACATGAAGACATCAGCAGTTCACCCAACTGTGAAGCCTGCCAGATCCAACAATGACCAGCTTGGCAAAACATGGCTGCTGGTGCAATAGTGGCACAGATGATATAGGGTAATCAACTGCTTTCTGAATGGATGTAAGGCACGATGCACTGAAGCGAACTCATACCTGGTACTAAGCCCCATTAGGAACTCAGTTCTAATGAGGTTATGGGGCATTTGGAAACATACTATTTTAATTTTGCTAAATGCTCATGGTATCAAGCTGTCTTTTAAATACCTTCACAACTATCGATTACTTCAGCTTTCACTCATTAGAGGAACTTCTTTTAGACCACAGTTAATACAGAGACATCTGGTTAGAGTGCAGAGAATAAATGACTTGGCCCTAAATAAGACTTGGCCCTAAATAATTACCCTCCAATGATTCAGGGAACACGATGGAGGAACAGAAAGAAATGAGGGAAGATGACCATGAAAAGGTATCTTCTGGACATGATATGGCCAATGTACTCATGAATTTACTACACCTGAGGCTATCCACAGTAGACCTGAAAAAGATTGGGTCTGTCAATATTCAATATGGAAGAAGAAAGGGCTCATGAAACTCTTCCGCTATCCATGGTACTATTGACAGTTAATGGTGACTAGATGAAGGATTATCAGTAGTGTGGCCACTGATAAATTGTCCATGCTATACTAAATGACCTCCTTTTCATGCTCATGATGGCTGAATAATATTCCATTGTGTAAATGTATAATATTTCATTATCCATTCATCAGTTGATGAACATCTCGGTTGACTTCATGGCAGCAAGGAACAGTGATGAGCTAGTATCTCTGTAATAAGATATAGACTCCTTTGGGTTTATGTCCAATTGTGTTAAAGCTGAATCATATGACTGCTCCAGTCTCACCAGCAGTAAATAAGTACTTTTTCCTCACATTCTTGCCAGCATTTTTCATCATTTGTTCTTTTGATTTTAGCCATTCTAACTGAAGCAAAGTGAAATTGTGCTGTGGATGAAACTGAAACTATCATTCTGAGTGAAGTAACCCAGACTCAGAAAGGCAAACATCATATTTTCTCTCTCATTTGTGGATGTTGCCTTTGACTTTTCATATATGTTTACTTCATTTGGAATAACCATAGAGTTCTGGAAATTAGTAAGGGGCCATGGTGGGGAGGTCCAAGTCAGGGGAGATAGAAAAAATGGTATATAGGCTCAAAGGAGATTAATGGGACAGAAGGGGTTAAATTTGAGTGAGAAATGGAAAGGACTACAGGGGAGATAAACCAATGACCTTTTGAAAAAAATCATAAGGAAACATACCCACTTCTGTAGCAGCTTCCTACTGTATAAGTATAGGTAGAGATACAGGTATAGGCAAATTATATTATCCACATATATGAGAAGAGTTAAACTGGAGTGAGTTATCTTATAACAGGATTACAATGCCCTGACTGGACACCACAGGGTAATAAATAAAAGACTTAGTGAAAGAAATGGGTTAACTCTTTTGGAGTTATTGTCCAGTAAAGTCTCATAGACCTCTAAACAGGCTATTGTAAATGCTATTGGTTACTTTGAAGAACTCAATAGTAAGAGCCCATTGCTGAAGAAACCACATACTTGAGACATAAGACATAGAGAAATTTAGCTGGTACTCAATTGGATGCTTCATCCTTACTCGTTAATGTTGTGAGGTGCTATATATATCGCTGAAGGAGAAAAGTAATCATCAGTCTTACCCAGCTGTGGTCCTGTGAGCTACAATAACCCATTGGTGCAATTGTGGCATGAAGATTATGGGAGTAACCAATCACTTTCTGATTGGATTTAAGTCCAGAACAACATGAAAGTCATTCATGGACCTATTATCAGGCCGTCATCAATGGCACTATTATCAGGTGAAGAGCCTATGGTTAGATGGGTCATAGGAACTAGGAAAAAAGCTAACACCAATATTCTGTTGAAAGGACAGTATGTTAAGTCAGTTCCTAATGGCATCATTATACCCATTAATTCATCTCTTTACTCTCATCAGAGAAGCTCCTATACGCAGAAACTCATACAGCACAGCCCCTGCTCACAGGGATGTCACAGTCCTGAGGAAGGAGGAGGACAGAATAACCCTTGTGCAAAGGAAATGTCTCAGTGGGTTGCAAAATACCCCCTCTGTGACAATATTCTTATCCAATTGAGAGAGAGAGAGAGGGAGAGAGAGAGAGAGAGAGAGAGAGAGAGAGAGAGAGAGAGAGAGAGAGATCTTCTTACACATTTAGCTAAAGGCATTCATTCAAATACCCGGATGCTTCCAATTATTAAGAGCTAAAACAGAGGAGCAGTGGTTTAAAATATATCAGGCATTCAATCCTCTCTTTTGGATATGTCTGTTAGATTAGCAGTTCTGCTCATTCCATTGCTTATTATTTCTGTTTGACATGTAGTGATGCCTCTATTTTCCTTACACTATACTAGGGAAGGAGATGTAAATGTGAGATCTCAAGAAACTCACACTCTAGTGAAGACAAGCATTTGGAAACAGATATCTTCCAGACATTTATAAGGGCTACACATGCACTGGTAGACACGCTGTGATAACCTGAGTTGGATCTCCAGGACTCAAATGTTAGAAGGAGAGAACTTATTCCCATATTTTGTCCTATGATCTCCATGCAAGTGCTGTAGGCCCATGTGTGTATGAATATATAATACATATAAATAAATAATAACTTAACAAACAGTAATTTTTTTTTGAAGTACGGAATGCCAATTCTGCTAGGAAGTGGTCAGAGATGCCTTTACACAATAAGTTTCCTTTAAATTGATTATAGAAATGAGTATATACATGTATATCTATTTATTGTATATATATATATATATATATATATATATATATATATATATATATATACACACATATATATCAGAAAATGGAAATGCTGTTTGAGGAATGAATGTATAGGATTCTTTGCCAAGGATATTGAGCCTCATGGGAGAGGATGCTACAGAGGTGGGTTGTGGCCAGACCATAGGTAATCTCTGTGTCATTGGAAGGAGTTTGGGTCCTGTGTCTAACATCCTAATTAGGTGCCACTAAGGTGGTCAATACATCCCCCTCTAGGAATCACTAAAAATTCACTCACCTTGTTATGGGGCAGCTGATACAGTCTTCCTGAGTTGGTCCCCAGCACTTGGCACATGAGGCTTCACAGCTTTGGCAGTGGCCTTGGTCATCAGTGTATTCTCCTGTGGAACAAATGTAGCTGTTTACTTTATTCCACATAGCAAGCCTGCCAGGGCTGACAGTAGGGGATTAGCCAGAGCTTTTGCTGGCTACTAGAGCAGTGGAAATAACACAAGGCATGGTTATATTTCAAGTCAAGCAGTGGTCAGGCCACACCCACATCTTGTCTAAGCATGGTATAAGGGGAAGGATTGTAGTTTTAGGGAAAGAATAGACATAGTGTTTTGACTGAAATTTGGCAGATGTGGACTAGATGTTATCCTTAAAGATTACCAGTAAAGAAACAGAGCAGGGTTGTTCATTCAGCTGGAAAGTTTATCTTTCCCATAGGAGTACATATCTGATCTCTCCACAGAACTGAGTGCAACCTTACAAATTTCTCTTGAACATAGGAAATCACTCCCACAGCAAAGGGGTAGAGAGAGGTCAGCCTGCCCAAAGGCATCAAAGACAGGGTGGCACTCAATGAATCCAACCCTCCTCCTACACTACAGCTCTTCTCCCTTGTCACCATAAAAATTCAAACCAAACCAAACAACAACAATCAAACCCCAAACCACAACAGTCTGAGAGGTTTCTTCAGCCAGATCCAAAATGCCACGTCTTCTTGTTGTTTGAGAACACATAATCCTCGAATAAAATGTTGTCCAGATTCTGGCAGAACCATCGCCTTCACTTGGCTTCATCCCGCTCTTGAATTTGACAGCTGTTTAATCATCTGGAGTTTGTCAATGTGAGAACCACCTGGAGTGGTGAGGTAGGATGATGACCCATTCATGGATTAGTCAAGCCACCTCAATGATGCTCTAAGATTACTGCTGGTGTTTGTTACTATAGTTACATCCAGCTGGATGAGGATGGAAGATGTTGTCCTGGGTCTTTCCCACTGTAGAGCAATTTTAATTCAGCAACTCTGGAAAGGGCTCACACTCAAAAGACCATCTAGGTCTGTGGGATCCGACTGGGATAGCACACACCCTAATCTCTCTGGTTGGCATGTAGACATGACCTTAGTACATACCTTTAAGGTAGAATTGGTTTGTAGAAGGAAGCAGCCATATTTGAAAGTGACGAATCAGAGATTTTCCCCAAATGAGTTCGATAGAGATAGGATATGTCCAACTCTCATGAGAACAGAGAGGAAAGAAAGGTGACTAGAAGGAGAGGGGAGAGGGGAAAGGGGAGAGGGGAGAGAGGAGAGGGGAGAGGGGAGAGGGAGAGGGGAGAGCGAGAGGGAGAGGGAGAGGGAGAGGGAGATGGAGGGGACAGTTTTACAGAGACAGGTTTTAGGTGAAGATAGAATGAGCCAAAGAATAAAACATTTATTCATTCATTTATTTTGTGCATTTTTGTTGCTTATTTTTACACAATGTCTCACCATACAGGTCAGGCTGCCCTGGTTCTTATTGAACAGGCCAAGCTGCCCTGGAACTTGTGACCCACTTGCCTCAGTTTTCTGAGTGCCAGGGTTGTAAGAGTACACCACCATACCTATGTGGAAAATTAATTCTCCCTCATTTTCATCAGGACCTTGGCTATGTGTTTCCTTGATCTTCTCAACTAGAATGGCCTCCACTCAGCACTCATAAAATAACATGTTAGATATAATGACCACTGAGCATTCCCTAGCTCTACAATTTGAAAAATGTGATCTAAGCAGTGGTTCTCAACCTTCCTAATGCTACGACCCTTTAATACAGTTCCCCATGTTGTGGTGAGCCCCAGCTCATAAAATTATTTTTGTTGATGCTTTATAATTGTAATTTTGCCACTGTTAACAAATTGTAGTATGTTTTCCAATGGTAAGCTTAGGTGATGCCTGTGAACGGGTAGTTCAATTGCAAAAGGGGAAGAGATACCACAGGTTGTGACTAACTGACAAGCACATTCATTTACACAGTCTCACTCCCTGTGTTCTCTACTTGGACTGGGCCAAAATTCCTCCAAACTTCCTTCTCCTCATGATCCTCATAAGGAGACATCTCCTAATTTGAGGATATATTTGAGTTCCTTCAGTCTCTTTTTTTCTCAATGCTTAAACTCCTTGTGAACTCCTTGGGTGCTCTCTTCGCACCTGTCTCCAAGGAAGGCATATCTTTCCTCCTTCCCACAGTCCACCCTCCATTCACTGCTCTTCATCTTCCTTCCTTGGGATGTTTCTTCCAATTTTCCATCCTAAATCTCCTCTTTATGTCTCCATATTACAGCATCCACAAAGATTCCCCCCTAAACTAGAACCTTCCCAAGACCCTTCCCTTCCTGAGAATCGACTCCTCAAGGTTGTTTATTTTCTTCTTGGTACTTGGAAACAAAATGGAGAACATTTTGTGACCTTGGAGCTTATGTAACCAAGTCAACAAAGGACAGCTAAATGGTTCATCCCTCTCTAGTCTGCACGCCTCTTCACTTTAGAGTAAGTGCTGGCTTTACAACAGATGACAATAGAGAGCCCTGCCCCAATTCCCATATTTATGTGGATGTCCAATTAGTCACATAAACAACTGCCTTCAGTCCTCGCACACAGTCTTCGCCTGCACATTTGGAACTGAGGAAGTCAGATTCCAAGGACATAAGGAAGTTACATTTTTTTTTTCTTTTGTGTTGTTGGAACAGCAAATTCTTGTCATCTGTCTTCATTACACAATGAAGTTGAGTGTTTATGACAGGCGTGATATACAAAATTCTTAAGGTGAAGCCACTTTTAGCAGAGATGCCAGGAGCCAGCATGTTGTTCACCTATCTATCCTACAAGCTCTTCCTTCCGGCAGCTTCTCTTATTATTACGTCCAGATCCTACTTCTCCTGTGGTCACAACCTTACCGTTTCTCTATTAGTTCCTTTTAATCCTGTTTTACAGGGGTTTAACGGACTCTGATGAAGTGGGATCACATGGGGAGGAAGGACTCCTGGAAAGATGAAGACCCAGCTTCGTACATTTAGAAGTGTACAAGCATGCAACTTGGTTTGCTAGTTCTATCCTTGATAACACTGTGAAAAGTTATTAATAATCTTAGATTATAAAGGAACTCATATGAGGTCATCCAGAAAAGGTGAACATGCATTATATGATCCCCAGTTATAAAACACAATCCAAGACATAATAATAGACTTTAGGTATACATGGCTAGAAAATGAGCTAGCTCATTACTGCCCACAACCCCCCCTCTCCCCTCCCCCCTTACTCCTTATTTATCTCTCCCCTCTTTTTGTGGGACAGGGTCCCGTGTATTCAAGATTGGCCTTCAACTCACCAAGTAGCAGAATATGACCTTGAACTCCTCTTACTTCTGTCCCTTATGTTCAGGATTTTAGGCTTCTGCCATCATAACTATCTCAAGAGCTCTCTCTGGTCTATAGAGGCACTGCGTCTTTATTGATTGCAACAAAGTCAGTTGTAGAGTTTATGTAAATATATATCCCAATAAAGAAATAAATACTTAAGTAATAGATTCTGATGTGTGTTTAAATCAATATTTTATCAAAGTGGCTAGCTAGTAAGTGTGGTAGGAGGACTCACACGGGGAATCCAGCTGTTTGGTGTTGCTGGTGAGTTCACTGAGCAGCCTGCCTATCAACTATCTTCAGCTTTCCGGTTAAAGCCTATTTGTATGCCTTATCACCCAGGTGCCAGGAATCATGTGACTCTATTGAACAATTTCACAATCCCAAGTGCTCATTAAATAATACTATATATTTTAAAGGACGTCAATACATAGCCTCCGACTTAAAATACCATTGTGTGAGGACAGTTTTCATAAAAAAAAAAAACTATACATCTATTATTTTATGCCAGCTACAATAAATGCTTGGCAACACTTTCAGCTAATTATATGCTAATGAAATAAGTCAGTTTTTAAAGCCTCGTTAAGCTGATGTTTTTATAGCAGGGCTCAATAAATGAGACCATCAACTGAGACTGCAACACCTTTAGCTTAAAGACTCTGCAGTCTTTCAGCCTTAAAGGGGAAAGAGATTTGGACAAGGTCTCCAACAGTGGTGAACTTTGAAGCTATTATATCAAGCGGAACAGACCAATCACAAAAGGACAAATGCTTTACGAGGTCTTCAGAGTAGTAAAAGTTGTAAAGACAAAGTGGAGTGGTGATTTCTAAGGGACAGTGGCTGAGGGCCATGGGGAGTTTCATGGGTTCAGAGTTTCAATTAGAGAAGATCAAAGTGTTCTGGAGATAGATAGGGTTGTTGGCCACACAGCATGTGAATGAATGCACATGCAGAGACGAAACTGAACTCTGAAAATGGCTAAAACGCAATATGTGTGTGTGTGTGTGTATACATATATATGTAAATTAAAAACCATCTACCCAATAAGTTTGTTCCTTAACAGGCCTATACTGGATATTAACAGCAATTAAACTCCTTCAGGCTTTTAGGGGATGGATAAAAAGCACTGATTATCTTGGGGTACAGATCTGTCAAAGGCTTGAGAGAGGTGACAGGGGTAGGCAATGGGCACAAAGGTAAACCCATCAAAAGGGACACATCTGGTAGAGGTGATTGTCTGTGTTTCTCCCTATCCCAGGAACCACTACAGGCCAAAAGAGCAAGGGGACAGATAGGACAGTCCTGCCAACCTCCCTGGTTTTGCTGTGTCTCTGTAACTCATTCTCTCAGCATTTCCTTTGGTACACCTCCCTCCCCATGGGATGCTTGGGTTGACAGGGCTTCTGTTTCCTAGTCCTGTGGCTCTCTCATTCTCAGGCCTGGGCATGTATCTGTCTGCTGTATGTGGACACATGGGATGCTCTTCTGGCATCCCCAGGGCTGGCACTCCTAGAGTCTGGATGGATCATAAATTTTAAATCCAATACACTGCAAATATTTAGCTCCCTTCAGCTTACACGTTCTTCAAAGGGCAGAATGAAGAGGTGATGTTCTTCTTTCCACCCTTGATTGAGCTCTGACCACATTAACACACACAGAGACGGTACCCAAAGTGAAGTGTTGGCCAATGCACCTGAGTACAGAGGGATGTAGCAAGCACACAGGCTTCTATTCATCCATGCTTTTCGTATTACAAGTGCTGTACTATGTAGCATTTAGTCCAGACAGAAACCCCTTTAGAGAAAGAGAAACTGAGGCTCAGATGGATGAAACCTTTTGCATAAATTAATTTGACTAGGCAAGTGACAGTTGGGCTGTGCCCCAGGAACTCAGAGCCCAGCCCCTGCCCTCTTTACAACAGACTCCTGTGGTGGATTCAATTGCTCTTTCAGTGTTCAAAGTAGTTTTGCTGTTTATAAGAAGAAAGCAGTGAATGCCTTACTTAAACCACTTGGTGACGTAACAGAAGTACCAAAAGGGAAGTCACTGTGAAAATGAGTGGACATAGAACAGTCATGCTGCGCCAACTGGATTTTCTTAATGATTGAATATACCTTCCAAATGTATGTTCTCAGATCAAATGGTCCCATGTATTAAAAGGCTTTTGTGAATCAAATCAATTGAGTTTCTTAAGCAGTTTGTTCCACTTCCAGGCACGAAGCCCTTACGTGAAATTCAAAATATGATTTTTAATTAATAAAGCAAACTTACAAGATCTCTAGGAAAAAGACTTTCTATTTTGGAGTGCCGGAGATTGAGGCAAAGTATTCCTGCTCCCTGGCAGCCCTCTAGCACACTGACCTACATTCCCGGCACAGGCAGGAATTTTGATGCTGCTTAAATGCTGTCTGAAAAGAACATAAATTTGGTGTTTGGGAAATAGCTTGAAACCAGAATACCATCTCTCCAATCCTCAGGTAAAAGAACAAAACCAACCGCCCCCCAAAAAACTACAACATACACAGGTTCTTGTTTACCACTTTCTTAACTAAATAGCTTTACCTTAACTAAATAGTGTTACCTCTGTGTTAGGGAACATTCACTCTAAGTCCTAGGGAGATGGCACTAGGATTGAACAGGCACTGGCAGGGGAACTCGGCATCATAGCCCTTAATGTACAGTCCACAAGATTGGAACTCAGAGACTGAAAGAGGAATGTGGTTGCCAGGGGCTGAAGGAGGGGAAGATGGGGAGAGGCTGATCAATTAGTTAGAGGAATGAGTTTGTGAGCTTTACTGTACAGCATGTGAACTGTGATTTAGCAACAGTAGACTGGATATCTGAAAACCTCAGAGAGTACAGGGAAAGTATCTCACCAGAAAGCAAGTAGAGGCCCTACATATGTTAATAACTCAACTTAGCCATTCCATGTGTGTACTATTTAAAGTATCCCACTGTTTTTCTTTTTGAAATGAGATCCAAATATTTTATTCATGTGTGTGTGTATGTGTGTGTGTGTGTGTGTGTGTGTGTGTGTGTGTGTGTACAATTTGAGGCAATTGGTTTTTCTCTCCTACCATATAGGTTCTAGGGATTGTACTCCACTTGTCAAGTTTGGTGGCAAGTGCCTTTACCCGTTGAACCATCTTGCCAGCTTCTGTGCCCTGTAGCCTGTTAATGTGTCAATTAAGGGGGTAGACAGTGAAGTAAAATCAGAGCCAAGGGGAGAAAAGGCATGAGTGTGATTGTTATCTGCAATGGAACACAGTGAACTTGCAAACCCTATCATGTCCTGGGGATGAGGACGAATCGGGGGACACCTGTCCATTACACATCGTCAGGGTGCACAGGGTCTATTTTAAAGGAGGGAGTTGTTTTGGCTTGCATTTCAGAGACTGCAGTCTATCATCCAGTGGTGGGAGGGTGAGGAAGGAGCTTCTCATTTATTGTCAGACCAGAAAGCAGAGTAATTCAGGCATGACCCAACTCCAAGAGAGTCTTTAGCCTTCCAAAACAGCACACCAGCTAGAGGCCAAGCATTCAGTCACACGAGCCGGTGAGAGCCATTGCAGACAGGCGTGTAGATTTTCCTAACTGTTGAATGGGCTCTCTTTCTATTCCTGTGATGCTAGAATCTTTACAGGGTCTAATGGTATACTCATTCTCTCTGCTCAGTGTGGATTTTTATCCTCAAAGGCTTGCTCTATTTGTAGTCACAAAACCCTGGTATCAGAGAGGGGAAGGTATGGTATCTGATGGATACTGAGGGGCTGTTAGAGTTTTGGTCCACCATAACAGAAGTTAGGGACTATAATTTGATCAACACTTCTTCCTTCCTTCCTTCCTTCCTTCCTTCCTTCCTTCCTTCCTTCCTTCCTTCCTTCCTTCCTTCCTTTTCTTTTCTACCTTTTGGAAAGCCTGTACAACTTTAGGAGATAGGCCGCCTTGGACAGCAAAAGCTCTGAGGAAGTGCATGACTGGCAAAGGTTGAGGCCAAGGAGGTGAGCACTTCTCCTTGAAGATGCTAGAGGGCAAGAGTCAGGGCATCCTGTAGAAAATTACTATGTACACATACTCTAACCTCAGGGGAGCACCTGCTATCAAGGGGCATGCCATTTTCTTCCTCTTTGGAGAGATGATAGCAGGTGACAGACACTATTAGGAGTATAGACTATGGAGCATACCAAACACTTCAGACCCCATCAAGAGAGCTAAGGTGCAGATGGTTAAAGCTTTAAGTCCTTCATACAGAGTGGAGTAAGAACAAAGTGTTCCGTGCTGTGATTCAAGTTGTGATACATGGATAATGTGTTTTCCTCCACTTTTATTTCCACAGCAATTCAAAGAACCTTCCAACCTGCTGTCATCAACGTGATCGTAAGCTAGGACAGCTACTCCATCCCACTCTATCACAGGATGTCTTCAAATTACCCCATTTCTCTACCTCAATGCAAAGGACATGCTGGATTTACCTTTGATCCCCAGCACTCTTAGAGTCTCTCACTGACCTGTCTTCATGTGCACCAATGTCTCAGGCAAAAGAAGAAAGAACAATCCTGGGAAAAGCAGAATCGCATGCCCAGTCCTACCATTGTGGCCCGGCCCAGCTCTAGCAGTTGACAACTTAGCCTTTAACTGGGTCACTGTCAGCATCACCACGGGCATGGGTGCTGGTCTACAGCTTATCTAGTGACAGATTTGTGAGGAGCCTGGAACCTCAGATGGTGACTAGGGAAACATGTCCGTGCCATTTGTCAGGTTGCCATGTGTTCCACTGGGAGTGACCGTGCTGTGCTCTTCCAAACAGCCCAAGAGTGTAAATAGAGAACTAAAGACTGGTCAGTGTTGTGTGTCAGCAGAACAGGAGGCATTGTGCTCTGCAAATGAGGAAAACCTGGAGTCGCCTGACCTGCCCTTGGTTTCTGAGTCTCTTCTCCAGCTGTCCCAAATTAATCAAACACATATTTTCCTGACATCCCTCTTCTGAGAAATGTGGATAATAACCTCTCATGGCATGTGGTGGGAATCAAATGGGCAAACAGACCTCAAGCACCTTGCACAGTGGATGGCCAAATGCTATGGTTACCAGAAACTTTGTGTCACACTGTCACACCATTACACTTCTGTTAACAATGTGGCTTAGCGTCAACTAAAGCTTCATTTGTCAGAATTAAGAATTCAGTCCTCAGAATCGAACTCCGAAACATTCTTCAATCCCTGGCAGACTGTATTCCAAATTGTGTTCTCTCTGCCATTCCCAAGAGGAACTGGAGAATGTATTGGCTACATACGTGGGCGGCAATGAGGCAGTGAAAATGAATGACCCCTGTGGGCTGAAGACAGAGCCCTCTCGAAGCAACTGAGCTGCAAGATGCAGCCTACGCAAGTTATTTTATTTATTATTTATTTTGTTAACTGCCCTTGGAGACAGCCTCTCTGTATCAGAGTGAAATCAGCTTGTCTTAAATTTTGCTGGGGAAAATTACAGAGTTGTGGGCGTAGTCTTCTCAGGTGGCTGAGGTCAAAGTCTTTCTGAAATGGGCACAGCTGTTAGAGGAGGCTACCCTCTAGGATGCTCCATCCCTCTATAGATTAGTCATTAGTCATGGACTACTTTATGTATGTATGTATGTATAAACTCTGGATTTTAGGTCTCATATAACCCAGGCTGACCTTGAACTCTAGAAGTAGCCAAGAGTGACCTTGAACTCCTGATCTCCTAAATGCTGGATTACCAATGTATGCCTCTTTGAGTGGGACGATGATATCTATCTTCTTACTTGGCAGCTATGAAGATGACTTGTGTATTGTTCTCTCTTGATGAGATGGAGCCTGTAAACAGGTGAGCGTGAAAGTGAGGACACTGTTGTGTGTGCAGGTCCATGCCTGTGTGAGCTGTATACAGGAGCAGGTAGGGTGGGGAAGGCAATATTGAAGAGTCAGAATCCTGGACTCAGAGTCTCCATTGTTTCCCTGTCTACCATATCCTGTCCTTCTGTATAGTTTCAATGATCAGAGCTTGAGACTGTCCAGAAGCACTATTACCTGGCACTAGAGTCTGTGTGACCCTGCAAAAGGAGGATACCCGCTTCTTCCATCAAGTTTCTTTTCATTTTCACTCTGTGTTTTGGTGATTTTGAGCAGTCTTTTCCCCTCTTTGAGAATAAGGCTTCCTCAGAGGGAGAAGCCAGATTAAATACTTGGATGTACATAGAGATTTCCTAAATGTAGATTCTACCCTTTCCCTGTCTAGGCATGTGAACACTGTTGGTCATGTTATAGAACCTCTCTGAGCCCTAGTCCATTTATTTGTAAGATAGAAATAATCACAGGTGCTTTTTAAAGAAGTCAGAATAATTAAGTTGCCTATCACTTCAAGTGTGTTTCAAGGGCTAGTGATGTTGCCCAGTTGGTAGAGTGCCCAGCAGGCATGGAATTCTGGCTTTGATACTAGCCAATAATCCCAGAATTAGGGAGGTAGAGGCAGGAGGATCAGGAGTTCAAAATCATCTTTGACTAAATAATGGGTTTAAGGCTAGCCTGTGCTACATGAGATTATCTTTGAAAAATGCTTTGAAAGGTACAGAACTCTAACATGTGCTCTGATCAATCTTAGTTCTTGCTTTCCCAGTGAGCACAGTGGGGGCTCTTAGATAAGCAACATGAGAGGAAAATAGTCTGTCTAGGCACTCAAGTTTCAACCCCCCTCTTCCACTGTTGTTATTTTGTTTGATTTGCTGGGGATCAAGTCCAGGGCCTTGCATTTGACCACAAACACTCCAAAATTCTTCATCACTTTCTGGTGGTTCTGAACAGTTCACCTTTCTTTAACTTCTCAAAATGAGGGCATTGTTTCAACTCTGTGCTTCCTTGTTCATTTCTCTGCCTAGAAACAGAGAATGTTCTCACACTGTTGTTGGCTTAGAAGTACATGGGTAAACATAAACAAAACTCCTAGAAAAGTCCTTAGCACAACTCTCCAGGGAGCACTTAGAAGACTAGACTGAAATTTTTATTAACTACTGACTTTATTACAAAGCAACAGTGGCCATGTTTGATTGGCACCATAGTCTCTTTTATCATTTTAGCCAGTGCCTGGTTTTATAATCACCAAAACAACACAGTCACAGCTTTCTCTTGTCTCTTCTCCTTTAGCCACTTCGTACATCTTCCATTCCTGCCATCGGAGGAAGTGGTCATTTCTATCCCATAGTAAATGCTGATCTTTTACAAATTCATCTTTAGAAAATGACAACCTAAATGACACTAGACAGTTGCATGAGCCAAAGCATCTAAGTTCTCCTAGTCTACAGGCAGCTTTCCCCAAGCCTGTTCCTGCACATTTTGGCTGAAGGTGGTGAACAGCGCAAAGGATTGGGCCTCTCCTGGAGAGTTCGAGGCCCCAGGCGAATCACACCATGTAAAATCCAGTTCAGATGACTATCAAGATCAGTCTTGAAAGCAAAGAGGAGTCAAAGCAGGTCAGACAGCAGCCAGAGGGATTTGGGCAGGGGAGGAGAACCTGACTCACCAGCTTGGCCTCAGGGTGGGATCAAGGAACCAAGTTCCCAGAGAACAGAAGGCTACCTCAGCCCACCATGATGACTCAATGCAGATGAAAGGCATGGGCTGGACCCTGAAGGCCCAGAACCACCTAACATGGCCCCTCATATGTCTGCTCCCAAGAGAATGTAATACAAGTAGTTTAAGATTCAGTGGCTATCAGGAGAAATTCTGAGTAAGGACTCATTAGGGGTGAACTTGTCATCTTAGATCCCTCAGTCATGTGGTTCAGAACTATTTGCTTCCAGATCATTTTCTGGGGCGTGCCTGTCTTTCATCAACCACACAGAATCAGTTCACTTCAATAATCCCAAACATAAGACACCACATACTCAAAACTGAGTGTAGATCAGAGTAGTTGCTCTAGATTGGATCCCTCTGAAAGCAAAGGGCAATTTCTTGCTCAGTTTTGGTCTCACTGTAGGAATCAGAGGCTGGAACTGGATTGTCTTGTGTTCTTTGGGCAAAATTTATTAAATTCATTTGCTAGTTGAACTTCAATACGGTTGACTTGGACCTGAAGAGATGGATATGTTTAAGTGGTCCTTTTAGTTAGGGTTTCTATTGCTGTGAAGAGACAGCATGACCATGTCAAATCTTAGAAAGGAAAACTTTTAATTGGCATTGCACTGGCTTACAGGTTCAGAGGTTTAGTCCGTTATCATCATGGTGGGAAGCATTGTAGTCTGCAGGCATACATGGTTCCGGAGAAGGAGCTGAGAGTTCTATATTGATTGGCAGGCAGCAGAAAGTGAACTTGAACTTCTGAGACCTCAAAGCCTTCAGCAATTGACATGACATACTTCCTCCAACAAGGCCACACCTCCTAATAGTACCACTCCCTAGAGACCAAGCATTTAAACACAGGAGTCTATGGGGGCCATTCCTAGTCACACCTTATACCAGTGGGTCAAAAGGGAAATGGAGGCTATTTGAGGAGAGGGAAGGAAGGACAAGGGCTTGAGTCTGGGAAGAACAAGGCTTCTAGAGGAGAGCAAGTGATTGGCATGGGTGGAACAAGAGTTTCAACCCACATTTGAGGAAATGGAGCTTTGATAGGGATTGTGGATAAGAAAGATTTGACAAGTCAGAGATAGGACATTCCCAGCTCTCATGAGAACATCACAGGAAAGAGAAGCTATTTAAGAACAGTGCAGAGGGCAGAGTCAGTGAGTTGGGAATCAGTGCAGTGAGCTCAGAGCAGGTGAGCTCATCTGTGGTGAGTCCATGCAGTTCAGTGCAGGTCAGCAGAGGTGATAGAAATTAGGGAGTAAGAAGGAGCTCAACAATTAGAACAAATTGCCAGAGTTAGTTTGAGGTCAAGCAGAACAATTCTGTGAGAAGCCAGTTTGAATCAGTCATCTTGGAGAGAAGTTTGGGCCAGAACAGCTGAGTAGAACCAGTCAGCAAGAGATCAGAAATAGCTGGAAAGGGTGAGCTTATTCAATTAAATATGTTGAATAAAAGTTACTTTTATACTCATATCTGTGAATTTTGGATTAGCTACCTTGATTTTGTATAGCTTCCATAGCTATAAAATGTGATAATAATGAACTCTTGGTCAACTGTCAATCACTATGACCAAATACCTGGCCTAAAATCCTTAGAAGGGGAAAATTTTTATTTTGGGCCATGCTTTGAGTTGCTTTGGACATGTAGCAGCACAGTCTAGCAAGGAAGAAATGCATGGCAGGGGAAGCCTGGTAGCCTCATGGTGACCAGGAAATTTTTAAAAAAGAGAGAAAGAAAAGAAAACTTGTCAGTGGCCAGGATGTCAGTGCCCATTAAGACCATGGCCACAATCACCTAACTTCTTTATATGATGCTCCATGTCTGCAAGACAAAAGGCTGCTTCCTTCCAGTAATGACATATAATAGAGGCCATTGCTTCAAAGTATGGACATTTTAGAGAAATTCAGTTTCCAAGTCACAGCACAGTCCTTCTTCAAGAAGCCATTTTGATAAGTGTGTTTGTTGAAGAATTAAAAGTACTCAGAATAAATTGTGCCTGGCATATAACAGATAGTGAATAAATGCTATTACTATTATTGTTGGTAAATGTTAATGGTGTACATATAAGAAGTGAGTGGAGAGAGAAGAGTAACGCTCATGGGTTTGAACTTGAATCAGTAAGGAAATGATATGTAGCATTGCCAGAGTCTGGGAATATTAAGAAACCTGGATGGGATGATCTGGCCAGTAATTTGTTATACTGAGCTCCTGGGATCATTTTATCCTCTTGCCCACATGCCATTGGAAGCACGTTCACAGTGGCTGTTTTGAGACCTGTTCTAATTGGATTGCTGTGTTCTGTCTCTGACACACATTTAACAAGAGTTGATTGAGGGAAATACAGGGCAGGCATTCACAACCCGTTCTGCCTAAAGGCTCGCCATAAACAATTAGGAGCTAAGTTCACTGTTGCCAGATAAAGTATCACACAAGAATGCCAAGACCATGAAAGAAGTGTCATCACCTGCCTGTCCCCATGGAGAGGCTGTCCCATCCTCGGCCAGCATGACTGTTTGGCAGAAAGGCCATACATCTGTAGACAATGTCACAGCCACACGGAAGCAGGAAGGTAAACAGTTACAAAGAGCTGTTATCACTGTGGCTTCAGCCTCTTGGATTTTGTGAGTATTCTGAAAGGTGGTCCCAAGGGCACATGCTTCTTAATCAGCAGCCAAGTCTCATGCACAAACGAGTGTCAGCAGGTTAAGCGCATAGTGCTCCTGAGCTTGTCTTTGTGGGCAGATGAGTGAGCTTTGCAAACTCTAATTAAGTAAGTTACTTCAGACAAGCTGGTCCCTTCCTCCAGGACCCCAGCTTACACAGGAAGAAGATGATAATTTGAGTTCACCAGGTTGCCCTCGATCACACAATCCACAATTCATCTTGTGCTTGCCTTATACCCAATTGTGCACACAGGGAGGAAAATTACTATTTTGGGAAGGCAAGAAGAGAAATGAAGGCAAACTAGTCCTCGGGGATTGGAGAAGCCATTTCCAGATTGGTCAGAGGACTTCTCTGGGGTGTGTTGGGAGTTTCAGCCTTTGCACAACCTCCTCATTCTTCTGTTCCAAGATCTCCTGACAGTAATGGTTGGTGTATAGCTCTTCTCATTCCATATCTTTCCCTCAGTTCACCGATCCTTCCTCCTCTGCTTCCTATAGTCTCCACTTTGATGCTTTCCAGGATCCTACAATCTTCATGTTCATCAGGCATATTGGGCCAAGTTGAAAGAAAACTCCCCCAAAGACCCATAGAATGTGGCATTATTAGCAGGTGTGGCCTTGTTGAAGGAAATGGTCACTCAAGGTGGGCTTTGAGGTCAGGTGTTCAAGCCATGCCTAGGGTGGCATTCACTTCTTGTTGCCTGGTGATCAAGATGTAGAACTCAGCAACTTTTCTAGGGCCATTTCTACCTGCAGGCCGCCATGCTTCCCCGCCATGGCAATAATGGTCAAACCCCTGAAACAGTAAGCCAGCCCCTGTGAAATATTTCCCTTTATAAGAGTTGCTGAGATCATAGTGTCTCTTTATAGGGATAGAAACCCTAACTAAGACACATATCATCTTGCTGCCATGCTCATATCCCTCCAAGTCTAGGTGTGTGACATCACCATGCAGCCACAAGGCCAGCATAGAGATAGAGAAACCACCCTTTCTCATTGTTTCCTCCCACCCATACTTCTAGTGCTGTACTTTACGCTGCGGGTAGAATGGTCTGTCATAAACCCCAACTATTATTTGAATCTCACTTTGAATCTCACCCTGACCTGGAGCTCCTTATGCAATCCAGACCCATGTTAAACTTTCTGTCATCCTCCTGTCTCAGCCTCTTGAGTGGTAGGGTGATAGGTTTGAGCCATAACACTTAGCCACAAATTCAAATTCTATGATAAGGACAATCCTCCTATCTAAATTTTTTTTTCCAGCATTGTTCCCTCCATGCAGAATAAAGTTCTGTGACTTATAGGGGCCTTCAAAATCAGTTCCTTGCTTTGTGTTCTGGTTGTTTCTCCTGACAATATCCATGCAAACTACAGCCGACTCAAGATACTTGGGATCTATCTTTGATATCACCATATGTGTGTTTAGAAAATGATTCAAAGAAAGAGAATCTGCTGCAACTACCTCAGAAGAAAGCTGCCAGGCACACATGGTGTACTGGAAAAGGAGGGATTTACTCCAGGAATGTCTACAACCCACATTGAAGATTGTGTATGTGAAGATCCCAGCATCATCGCCCCTCCAGAGAGTTAATTGTGAGGCTCTGAATCTTTCCTACAGCATTGTGGTCTATCATTCTCCTATAGCATCCGGTTTGACAATATAACATTCACTGGCCACCCTCTCCTCCTTCTTATTTAACACACATCACCACTGGCATTCTATTCCTCTCCCAAATAAGCTTCTTGAATTTGAATGTTACCTTGTCAGATTCTGGGATACCACCTAAGTCACATCCCTATGCTTTAAGAGACTTTGGAATTCCCAAGTTCTTTAAACAGTCTCCCACTTGGAGTATGTATTTGGTTTGCTCTTACTTCTTTCTTTCACCAGAAAACCTCTCCTCCTGAACAACTTAAAGTCACTTCCACTGTGGCAGCCCCAGTGACTCTGTCCTACTGCTCACTTATACAGCTGCAGTGACTTGCTGTGCTCCACAGGGTTGCGTGAGTCTGCCCACAGGCTTCAGGCCTGTGGGATCTACTGCTCTTTGTAGCTAGCAATTATTCCCCAGGACACAAAGCCCTATTTGTCATGTGATACGCTGATTAAAATATTATGGTAAATACGTAAGCTGACATGTAGGAAGTTAGGAGTTTAAAGGAAAATAAAAACAAAAATGGTTACCTAATAGCTGGAAGCCCCAGTAAAAGAGATTAATTCACTAAGCATGTAATTATCGAGAAGCTAATATGTTCCAGGCACACACACACACACACACACACACACACACACACACACACACACACACATATATATATTTAATATATAATGCAAATCAAAATTAAATCACAAACACAATCCTACAGACTCTGATTGATTAGTGGGTGACTAACTACTATGGATCTACTGTGGTTAGTAGATGCTATGGATTGGAAAGCTAACCAGAGAATAAGTGGGTACCTCTGGGGCTGCCACAGCATTCTGCAGGATGCTACCCATGTAGCTTTGTGACCTGACCATAAGAAATTAATTTACTCATCCCAAGCCCCACAGTTCACAGTAAGGCAGAGCTCCTGAGTAAGAAAGGCATGTCTCCTGCAGGAGAAATGTTGGTTTATAACTGTTTTTTTTCTGAAAGGAGGTCAAGTTAGCACCTGGATATTCACTTAGCATTGCCTGTAGGCAGGTCATCTCTGGAGGGAGGCATTGGCTCTACAGGGCTTACTACTCAAGTGTTGCCATGGCAGCCCCGACAGGGACACACTTACAGTTTCCTGTTATGGTTTGTGTCTGAAAATTTAAAAGCCTGGCTGCTGCCTGGTGGGTTTTGGAAAAGTGACTCCATCTTGAGGAGTCTGACTTCACCAGTGGATCAGTGCATGGGGTGATGATATTAGGACATGGTAGAAAGTAGGGTGCAGGGCCTGTATTGGAAGAAGTAGCTTGCAGGGACTGTATCCTGTAAAGATACCACTTGCCCCAGCTAATTCCTAGAACTCTCTGCTTCCTGGCCACTGTGAGTTAGGCAGCCTCTGTAGCATGATACTGCCATGCCTACTGCCTCAGTCACACAGCAAGGGATCTAGCTGATTTTGGTCTGAAGTCTTGGGCCAAAATAAGTTCCTTCTTAAGTGTAAGCATCAGATTGGGAGACAGTAGTAGGGGAAAGGAACCTTTGGGGTCTCAGCAATGGTGTCATGGTTGTTTCCCTTCTTTTTTATTTTATTTTATTTTATTTTATTTTATTTTATTTTATTTATTTTTTTATTTTTTTCCCAATTTTTTATTAGATATTTTCTTAATTTACATTTCAAATGCTATTCTGAAAGTCCCCTCCCCCCTCCCTGCTCCCCTGTCCACCCACTCCCATTTCTTGGCCCTGGCATTCTCCTGTATTGGGGCCTATAAAGATTGAAGTACCAAGGGGCCTCTCTTCCCAATGATGGCCGACTAGGCCATCTTCTGCTACATATGGAGCTAGAGACACGAGTTCTGGGGGTTCTGGTTAGTTCATATTGTTGATCCTCTTCTAGGGTTGCAGACCCCTTCAGCTCCTGGGGTTCTATCTCTAGCTTCTCCATTGTGGGCCCTGTGTTCCATCTTATAGATGATTANTATATCAGGGTCCCTTAAGTAGGCACTAGCTGTCCTATGCCATAGTGTCTGAGTTTAATGACTGATTATGGGATGGATCCCCCCTGGTGGGGTAGTCTCTGTATGGTCCATCCTTTCATCTTAGCTCTAAACTTTGTCTCTGTAACTCCTTTCATGGGTATTTTGTTTCCTATTCACAGGAGGAATGAAGTATCCACGCTCTGGTCTTCCTTCTTGATTTTCTTGTGTTTTGCAAATTGTATCTTGGATATTCTAAGTTTCTGGGCTAATATCCATTTATCAGTGAGTGCATATCCAATGACTTCTTTTGTGATTGGGTTACCTCACTAAGGATTATATCCTCCAGATACATCCATTTGCCCAAGAATTTCATAAATTCATTTTTTAAATAGCAGAATAGTACTCTATTGTGTAGATGTACCACATTTTCTGTATCCATTCCTCTGTTGAGGGACATCTGGGTTGTTTCCCTTCTAAACACAAGAAAAGCTGAGGACTAGAAAGAGTAAGTGACCGATGGAAGACTGTATGGTTAGTGACCGATCTGGGGCTTAACCTCAGTCTCTGAGTCTAACTAGTGGGTCTGTTATTTAATCCTCATGTTGGTGGTTCTCAGGGTGGGGTCAATGGCATCAGTATCAACTAGGGACAGAATTCTCAGATTCAATGTGGGACCAACAAGCTGAATTAGAAATCCTGAGGTGGGATTGACAGGGACCAAATGAGGTGTCTGAGAAATTCTGACACACCACTGCTCTGTACCAGCTAGTCTTCTTAGAATCTTTCGGAGGGATAGTCACCATCTTGATGTAGACTCAGACTGCTCATTTCTCTGGGATGCTGTGCCAACACTGCAAAGACTTTCTGGGATTCTCCCATTAGAAAGGGAAGCTGAAGTACATGGTCCTCCACGGACTTACAGAGGGGTAGATTCTGTCTGATAGATACAGCAAGATGAGGTTGTTATTTTATTAAAATGTCATATTCATCATTTAATTCATTAAATTGTTATATTTGTTAAAATATAACACCCTGTTGTATTTTATAACCGTGTATACATTAGCCTGAGATGGCAAGGGGCCACTGATACCTCTGTTGATAACCGCTTGATTCAGCTGTGGTTTTGAAGCACCCACATATCTGGGGTTTTCCGGACAAGACGGGGTCCTTAGCCTTCTGCAGATTGTAGTGACTTGAAGCTCAGAGTATATGGCACCCTCAGTCCTGGGCAGGAATGGGTTAATAGCAGAAGGTAGCTTTCATGCATCTGTACTCTGCTGGGTGTCATGAATAGAGATGTGGCAAGCTTGGGAATTCCTCAGTGCAAATCTACCTACTGATGTTTCTGGTGCAGACCTCATGGTTTACACTGCTCCAGCCAACTCCAGGAATCCTGAATGGCTTGAGAAGACTGACATGTCTACCTGCCTGTCTCTCACTGTGCCTGTGGGAACCCCATGGGTTGCCCTTCAGCTTTTCAGCCCAGGATCATTGTGTGTGAATTCTACAGCACTAGAATGGGGAGGCAGTGGGTTGATTAAAACAAAGAAAAATAGAAGCTAACCCAATAGCAGGATAGTAACAAGCTATGCTTTGTGCAGTTTACTGGAACAAATTGAAACTAGACCTTTGTAGAAAGCAGGTTTAAAGAAATCATAGTTATTGAGGGGTTCAAGTAGAGAAAGAGGCATTTGCAGCTTTTTGGTTTGTTTTGTAGAGCTGGGAATACAACAGCCCAGGACACCTCCCTCTGTCCTCAAGCTCAACAGGTGCTGTAGTACTGCCATGCTTACAACTATGGTCTGAATCTTTAGACTTGTAGCATACTCCTCTCTCTCTCTCTCTCTCTCTCTCTCTCTGTCTCCTTCCTTCCTTCCTTCCTTCCTTCCTTCCTTCCTTCCTTCCTTCCTTCCCTCTTTCTTTGTTTTTAATCATGCCAGGGATTGATACCAGGCTGTTGTACATACTAGAGGAGCATTCTACCTGTAAGTTATATCTATATTTCTTTGCTTCTGAGGTTGAGATTAGCAATATGTGTGACCACTCCCAGCTTCAGAAGAATATATATATATATATTCCAAGCCTATAACTTAACTGTTGCTAATTCCTGCCTCCTTCTGACTTATCTGCTCAACCAATAGTTTGGAATATGTACAAAAGGCTGCAAGGATTCAGCAGTTACCTGGGCAATAATTCGAGATTTCTGATGGTACTTAATTTAATTCTCATCCTCCTTACTCCCAAACAGGAGGCAGACAGACAGAAGTACCATCTTTTTTTTTTCCTGACCTGACAGTTGTGTCACAGTGTACTCATTAATCCATCCATCCATCCATCCATCCGTCCATCCATCCATCCATCCATCCATTCCAAACCCCTTGAGCAAATCTTTGATGGCACTAACATGCTAAGCATGAGAAATACAATAGTGAGAAAAAGCCAATGCTGTCATGTTTACAGTCTGGAATGGGAGGCAGGGACAAGCTTGGCTAATATGAAGCATCAAAGGAAGGCCAGGGATGGCCATAGAGGAAAGAAGAGGAAGGAGGCAGCGAGAAATGGAGAGAAAAGAGGTGGGGATTTGCCAATGGCTCCGGTAGCACAAGAAGCAACAGGTTTCAGCAGGAGAGGAGAGGAGTGAGCTCACATTGCACTTTCATATCTTGTTTTGTGTTCTCTCTCTCTCTCTCTCTCTCTCTCTCTCTCTCTCTCTCTCTCTCTCTCTCAAAGCTGAATCTCTCAAATGTATGAAGGGATAGCCCAGGCTAGTGGTAGTGGGGAGGGAGATAGCAGTCCCAGTGTGGGAGAGGATGGAGGGAAGAGAACAGACTCAAGAGAGAACCAGTGGTATGGTGAGTAGATTTGGTCATGGAGTGGCTATAAGCAGAAAGGAGGAATCAGGAATGAACATTAAATTTGTAGTTTAAATAGTAAAGAGCCATTCCTATTGTGCTTGATACAGGCATTATCATTTAATCCTAATGATGTCTCCATTGGACTATTATTATTCAAATGGGGAGACATTCAGTGATCCATACTTCCCATGTGGTCACACTGCTAGTAAGCAAGAGAGCATTTGAATCCAGGCAGCTTCCTTCCAGATTCTCAGTGTTGGTCATTATGACATTGACCCATTTCTTAGAAATAATGGGTGGTATTCAGAATACACTAGGTTCAACCTACTCTCTTCCCCACAGTGGGAGCAGCAGGGGACACCTGCCTGGTAAGCTGAACTCAGGGGATGGGGCAGGAGAAAGGACAGATACAGTTAAGGCAGTCGTGTAGTCAGAGGGTACTCTGTTCAGTAAGAAGCCCTGACTGATGACAAGGCCTCTAGAGGACAATTGGCCATCCTATCCCAACATGGGAACAAGCTGCTGCTCTGCCAGGAAATGATCATGGAAGAAGCATCCTCAGCCATGGATCCCTAGCAGGTTATCAGGAAACACGCAACACCTTCAGTTTGAACCTGCAGAGACGCTATCTGCTTCCACTGCCCTTCTGCCACAAACAGCCAGTTATGCAGTGTGTTCAAGAGAACAGATCTGAAAAATGGCTGCAAGGAACTCATCTCACTGAAGAAAAGACACAAAGGCACAGGTCAGTGGTGAGCTGGCCTGCTTGTCGCTGGTCAGCTTCAGAGGGCCACAAAAGCATGGCAGGAACTGGGGTGTTTGGCCTAAAACCATCAGTTAACATATAGCTAGTGTGCCCTGCACCATGCATCCCGGGGGATGAAATTTGGAAGCTATAGAGTGCAGTGCTGAAGCTGTTCACCATCAACCATTTCTTTGATCCAAAGAGCCACTAACTTTAACTATGCTGGACAATAACAGGCACACAACTGCCTGGTTCCTCAGGGTTCATCCTTGAAGAACTTGTTGATCAAGACAGGTATGGTGTAGCAAGGCTATAACGCCAGTATTTGAGAAGTGGGGCCAAGAAGAGAAGGGAGGTCTAGGTCAGCCATAGCTCCACAATGTGTT
This sequence comes from Mus minutoides, assembly GCA_902729485.2. NCBI lineage: Eukaryota > Metazoa > Chordata > Mammalia > Rodentia > Muridae > Mus > Mus minutoides. Next base: position 7,792 of record CACVCL010029450.1, on the reverse strand, counting down.
TTGAGGTCAACTGGGGCACTTGAAACACTATCTCAGAGTAAAGTTGGAGAGATGGCCCAGCTGTTCAGGGAGCTTGCTGCTCTTTTGGAGAATCAGTTCCCAGCACTCATGCTGGGCAGCTCACAACAGCCTGTAATTCTGGTGGATCCACTGCCCTCTTCTGGCTTTAGCAGGTACCACAACCACACAGCCATACAGCTACACAGCCAGCCAGCCAACCAGCCATGCAGGCAGACTTCTATAGCCACACACACACACACACACACACACACACACACACACACACACACACTCACACACACACACGCTAAACCTCACAAGTATACATAAAAACAAAATAGTAGAAATCAGTGCCGCAGCTGCTATTGTGGCTTTAGATAATTCACAGCCACATGTCTTAGAAATGATGTGCCACTTTGATAGCTCTCACAATGTTAAAGTCATTTACAAATTCAGTCCCACATGTAATACAGGCCTTACCTTTTCTTGATAATTTATCTTTTATTGTTTTTGTAACCACTATGATTCACAAGGCAGCAGAAACCTCTTTGAAAACACCTAGAATTTGCTACCTCAGGTTTGCTAGCAGGACTCACAGGATTGCAGTCATGGGATAACATATTACTTTGCCACGCTCCCCCGAGCTTGGGATACGATGCCGAGGAGGAGCTGCAGGTCACCTCTCTAGTGTGAGTTCACATGGCCACTGTGCTCTGGTGAGTCCCCTAGCCTTTCATTAGCTGGCTCAAAGCAGCCATTAGCCCTCTGGGGACTTAAGCAGGTATGCCCTCCTCAGCACTCTCTCTGAATGATTGCTTCCCAAATACATTGGCGAGGAGCCAAGAGGTGACTTATGGGGTCCTTGGGCAAGTCAATTAGCCTCTCAAAAGGGGTGATGACTCTGAAGAGGAGATAGAAGGAGGGCAATGGTCCATGAATCCTTACTTCAGCTGCATGCCCTACCTACTCTGCCTACCACCTCCCTGAACAGTCAGTCCTTCAAGTGGCCCTGTGCCTTTGCATAGACTCTCTTGAGTACTATTCTTAAGGATCCTAAGGGTTTTTGTGACTTCTAAAAATCTTGATTATCTTCCTTATTTGTTTATTATACAGATTATAATAAAACAAGATATTCTTACATATCTTTATGGTTGCAGACAGGATGGACAGAGTGGCACCAGTTCTCAAGGAGTTGACTGACAGTAAACAGGCAACTGAATCAAGAATGCCATGTGATTATGGCTATGGAAAGAGGAAGGTGGGTGGATGAGCTCACATCAGAAAGGTGACCAGCAGTTCCTCTCAGCATTGCACCACAGGCTGTCATATGCATGACCAAGTAACACATTATCCCATAACAGAAATGAGATTTTAAAAAAAAACTAAGACTTAATATCTTGAAGCATAAACACACTGGTTTTATTTGAAGAACACAAAGAAAGTTAGTAAGGCTGTCACAGTATGAGGCTAAAGGCATCATGAGGTGAGGGCAGGATGATCTTAGAGAAGTTTGGTTTTTTTCTGAACAAGTGAGAGAGAAAACCGGGCAGGCTGCTGTGTGGATGGGACAGGGATAAAAGAGAAGATAGAGGTGCAGCCTGAAGGCAGAGAAGCCACTTAAGGACTCCTGGAGTAGGCAGAAGTGGACCATTGAGAGAGCGAGTTTGGAAGTATGAGCAGTGCTACTTTGCTGTTAAATTGGATTTGGGGCAGAAAAGAGAAGTCCTGAGCAGCTGGGCGGATTTATAATAGTCCTTTCCCGAGAAAGGAGAGCTGTAGGGGAAAAGGCGGGGGGGGGGGGGGGGGGGGGGGGGGGGGGGGGGGGGGCAGGGTTGAGGTGTCTCATGTCTGTTTTGGATTTGTTAATTGAGATGCCTACCAGGTATCTGAAGACAATTACCCAGTCGCTAATAGAATCAGTAACATCTGGGGAAAGAGGTTAGGAAAAAGAGAGGCTATTCCACATAGGTTTGTAGTGCGTGATGTTAAGTGGTGGGGGATGTTTAAGAGTGGAACTTATTGGGAAGCCTTTGAGACAAGGCCCTTAACTTAAGAGAGTTGTGATGGCAACCCAGCTAGTTCTCATGACTGTAATTGTTGGAAAAAAGAAAGAAAAAAGGCAAGTCTGCTTTGTCCTTAGTTCTTAGTGACTTCCTGTCTCACCAGGTGATCATTTCTATCCTCTAGGAACTCAAGCCATAGCTTCTACCATGATGCTATGTAGCACAGGAGTAGGGATGGGTTTGTGTGTATGTGACTCAGAATCCAGTGTCATGTTGGCTGGATTTCTTAGCTCCCCAAATTGTGTTAGACGAACCTGTTGTCTTTATAAAGTATGCAGCCTCAGGTGTTTTGTCATTGAAATGGAAAATAGATCTGTAGGAGTTTAAAGCAATAAGACTAAATACTCCTTAGAGAGAGAATGGAAAGCAAAGACAGGATTTACAGGTTGCTTTCCCTGGAAAGTATCCTTTTTGCCTTTCACCACAGTGTCCTCACTGAAATATGGCCTATGTAGTGAATGATGAATTTCTCACTCTCTATCAGGGCAATATTAACACCCCCATGGAAAATACCTACTTTAACTTCTGGAGATTTTTTTTTTTCATTGTTAAAATTCACCTTCATCCTACATTAAATTTAATTATACACAATTCCTTAAGAGTGGAGTTACAATTGACTAGTTTGACATGTTGCAATTTACAGATATTTAATTAAGGTACCATTTGATTTCGACCTTTGCAGCTTTATTTGTGCACAGTAGAGCCAACTCTATTTGTAACATTTCACACTATTTGGGGATGCCTTTGGCAGCCTTGTACAAGGACAAGGGGCATCAATACTTCTTTGGCAAAGTTATCTTGTTTCTCTGAACTCTCAACATGTTTTATTCCCCTTTAGATACTGTCACCTTATAGCTAAGGCTTTTGTATGTATTACCCCATTAGAAGGTCAGTCTGGAGAAGGTAAGAACCCCAGAGGCTGGTGTATGGCAAAGCGAGTTTGTATTTATTTGGGCTTATAAATAAAACACACACACACACACACACAAAGGCAAGTTCAAAGGGTCTGTGCACTTTGTATCCTTTTTTGGGAAAGGATTTCTGCTCACATTGCGATGTGTGTCACTTGAAGTTTATGTGCTCTGGCACTCTTAAAAAAGAAAGCAGTATGAGGGACCAGTGTGAAGTGGTGGCTTGGGTCCTGGCCACACCTTCTACTAGCAGTGATTCTTGTGTCAGAAAATTCATGTCTGTGGTGACTTCTGTATGTGCCTAATTAAATAAAACCATGTTAATCTTAAATACATTACATACTTAAAGTATGTAGGGGGTGGGTCTGATGCTAAGGTTCTGTTCCCCAATTTGTTCTTGATCTATCCCTAAAGATGCCAGGGGCCAATTGCTGGATGGAAGGAAAGAGACAGGACTTCAGGGTCCCTGGAGAGGAGGGGAGGAGATGAAGAGGAGGAAGGGAATTTTTCACCATGCTTCAGAGGGACAAAAGGTGACCATGTAAGATCTTGGGCAGATCGGTCATAGGCCACTTTTCCAGGTGCGAGGTTAGGGTGTTGAACTGGGACTAAAGGCAACTGAGCAATTAAAGTTGAGGATAGATTTAGGGTGCTGAGCTAAGGTATTGGGAAGGGCATATTAGCTGTGGAAATAGTGCCTAGCAATTGAGCCAAGAATGTAGGTTGAAACTGAGCAATGTATGTGTCTGTGTTTTTCATCCACAGATTTGAGGGGGGCTGGTAGCACACAGCCTGTTCCTGGAGCTTAAAGTGGCGTAGCAAAAGCTATATGCTACAAAAGTATATAAAAAAATTGACAAAAGTTCAAGGATCTTACGATATGGACCTCAGAAAGTGTGTCTGGAATTTTCTAGAAATATCTTCTGTTGCTCAGAAAACAAAACAATAGCTGTATCCAAACAATGGCCACCTGGAAGAGATCCTGTTAAGCAAATCCCTCAGTAATAACCTAACTAAGGCCAGGCATGGGTTTTATGCCTACTAACCCAGCACATGGGAAGCAACGGCTGGAAGAAAGCTGAGATTAAGGCCAGTTTAAACTATAGTGTGAAAGTCTGTCTCAGAAATAAAACCAACCGACCCAAGGGAAACCCAGCCAAATCTTCTTCTGAAGAGTCTCCTGGCAGTAGAGGACAGGATCCTGTGCCACCACTCATGCTCTGGCCTGCTGCGTGACTACCATTTTGCTGCCAAAGAACTGAATCTGGCTGGATCGTCACCTCTAGTGATGACGAGAAGACATGGTTGTGTGGATTAGAGTCTGCTCCTTGGTGCCAAGGAGCTCCAATAAGCCACAGTGAAATTCAGTTCATCTTGGCTGTGCCCAGCTGAATATGTCAAAGGCTCTAAAGTGCTCTGTGGAGAACTTTGGATTTTATGGTCTGGCAACAAGAGCATCTGGAAATGGATGTTAACCAGAGAAGAGAAGCAGGGTTATACTTTCTGTGTCATGTACATATTCTGAGTTTAGGGCTGAGAGCCCAGCTTAGGGTAGGCAAGGTCAAGCTGCAGCTGGCCTTGGTTTCCCCCTGCCAGTTTGTATTAGAGAATGGAAGGAGATAGGATACAACTTGCCAGGGCAGTTTAAGATTGCCTCTTGTGGTGGACTGAATGTGCTTGGCCCAGGATGTGGCCTTGTTGGAATAGGTGTGATCTTGTTGGATGAAGGAAATTATTGTGTGTTTGTAGGGGGTCTTTAAGACCCTCCTTCTAGCTGCTTGGAAGCTAGTCTTCTTCCAGCTGCCATCAGATGAAGATGTAGAACTCTCAGCATCTCCTGAACCATGCCTGCCTTGATGATAATGGACTGAATCTCTGAACCCATAAGCCAGCTCCAATTAAATGTTGTCCTTATAGGAGTTTCCTTGGTCATGGCGTCTGTTCACAGCAGTAAAATTCTAACTAAGACACCTTTTGGCTAGCACGGTGGTTTCTGCTGGTATTCTGTGTGAGGCTGGATGATGATGCAAACACAGTGAAAAACATGTATCTCTCCATGTCAGCATCTCAGGAGTCATTCTACTGGAGTATATGGGTGGGAACGGTGTGCAGCATAGGGATTGTGTATTTCCATACTCAAGTATGCTGACAGCGGTGATCACCCAATAAAGAAATTTCAATATAGTAGTCACAAAGCCAATCCCTTCACTACCAAGTTCATGGCTTACAACTTCCTGATAAGCCTGAGAAGGCCACTGCTGAGCAAGGACTTCTCCTGGGGTGCCACTTGAGAACTTTGCAATTGTGGTTAGGGTGGGACCAGGCCGAGATGAGGGACTAGCACCAAATGCAAAGGTGTAGTCATTTCATGACTATGCCATTAGAAGTTGAACTACCGCCTTTTGTAGCAATAAACTAATTAGATTAAAGCCATGAAAGGACCTTCCTGAGCTGAACCTCGAATGTGTGGTAGACTTGCATGTGAAGAGGGTCTAGGGCTTAGACAGACTCATTGATTGGCCAACAGATAGGGAGAGGGACCATGACTAGGTAGCGCAGACAGTTAACTTCCACGATGATTGGCTTCTTCACCATTCTCTGAACATGAAACAAGAGTCTGGCAGCTATAACAAAGGTCTGATGGGCTTTTTCTTTTTTTTTAGGTAGGGCCCCTGTTGATGAACTGGCTCAACAAGTTCAAGGTTGGATGAAAGCAAGTTGGTCAATCTGCCATTTTGCCTTTCTTCAAATTAATCAGCCCTAAATTAGAGAAGACACTTCAAGGACTTTAACAATTCCAGCCCTCAAGGAGAAGCTGATGGTCTTCAGCTTCTCAAATCTGCTCTCTGCTTTGCAGATGGTCTTTTTTCTCTTGCTATATGTGTGTTTCCTCACCCTCAATAAAAGCCATTCCTGAATTACTGATTCTACATCCTCCTGTTTGCTGTGTTGGAAATTTATCAAGCTGCTACATATCCAGCTCAACATTTTCCCTGCTTTTTGATTCTTTAACTGGCAGAGAAAACAAATCCTATCAGGATTCCTGAACCTGACCAAGACCCTTAGACAGTCATAGACCAATTGTACTTCTATTTGCTCCAGGAACTCACCCCTGACAAGTTCAACATAAACTTAACTAAGTGACCACCTACAAGACTTGTAACTCATGGCCCTCTGTCAGTTTCTAAACTTCATGATTGTGATTATCATTTTGCTGCCTCAGTTGGTTTGGAGTTAGATGCTCCAGCTTTCTGATGGGTAAACAGGATAACACATATATCCTTGCTCTGGAGTCCTTCTTAGACTCAGTAGAGGTTATATGTACATTAGGATGTATGTGCTACATTTTCATGGTTTATGCTGCACCGTGGTCACTAAGATTAATTCCCTCTGTCTTTATATTAGGACTGTATGATAGCAGAAGTTTTCTCTTAAATCTTCTGTATTCTTTGATGGTTTAATCTGGCTGGAACTCACCTGGCTGCTTTGGCTTATTTCTCTCTCATTTCTATGCCCAGTGGTAAGTAATAACGTCCTCTGAAATCATAAGCAGGGGCCACAAGAATACATACCCATTGCTCAGTTTAGCTCATTTCCCATTCAGTGCTATGTCTCAGAGATTTCTGTTGGACAAACTCATCCTTTAGGTGTCCATTGTTAGCTACTGGCAAATTTATATAAGATGTCAACAGACTGATCCTCCTTTCTTTTCAGTTTTTACATTCACTACATCCTTGCCCACCCCTACACAGACATTCATATTCTCTCTCTCTCTCTCTCTCACCCTCTCTCTCTCTCTCTCTCTCTCTCTCTCTCTCATTCTTGTTCTGCAGAAATGACTCAGCTACCTGCCACACTAGCAACCAGGTAGCTACAGCTGGACAGAGACTATGGCAAATTTTAACAGGTATTTTTCTTTTGATATTCCTAGAAATGAGATTTAACATACATTGCTGTCCAAATGTCACCTGTTCTCTGTGTTGTTTCTTCCTCCCTGTTTCTGCCCATCTTCCCATTTTTTTCTATCAGTACTTAGATGTTTTACTCATATCCACTAATCCTTCACATTCTGCTTCTATATGAAAGCAGAGAAGTTTCTCATTCACTAAGCCTTTCAGAGGTTTACACATGGGTATGAAGAGATCAAATAAACAGGAACTTAGGTTAATTTAATAGAAAAAATAAAATATGGAATAACATTGATTTTGGCCAGTATCAATTACAACTGTTCTATATTTTACAAAAAAACAACTGAACATTTTACACATGTACAGTATTTTTCAGCAAAGTGGATTTGGATTTAACAACAGGTCATTATTAATTAGTGAATTGAAGATCAAAGACAAAAGAAAACAGAAAATAGGACTTTTGTCTCCAAAGGGTAAGAGCATTTGTCACGTCTCCAAACTTTGTGCTATCCATTACATATACTCATTATGAATATATATATTTATACATAATATATAACATTAACGTAAACTTTGTAAGCATTATGTTCTAGTTAATGTAGATAAATGAGGCAGTAACACACTAGTAGTTAAACCGGTATTTCCGTGATATGCACCTGCATGGTCAGTGGGAAATGGCCTGCATGGCAGTGAACCCCAGGGAATTTGGTGGTTAATTGTCTAAGGATAAGGACATCAGTTTTATCTTTTGCATCATTGTGACCTTTGTCTCTAATTGTATAGACTTGCCTAATCAACTCAATTTTTTGCGGGTAAGTCTAGTCTTTGCCATCTTTCTGGCTTGTGTTTTACATCTGTTCATTTAAACATAAGTCTGTGCATTTAAACATAAGAAGAATACACTGTGGCC
>CACVCL010029449.1:0-70848 GCA_902729485.2 Mus minutoides | reverse complement strand
GTGAACCGGGCAGGGAGACACAAAGGTATGGGATAGACTCAGTAGGATTTACTTCACCTAAAGCTTGACAAGTCAAAGAAAAGGAAAACACAAAAGGCAAACCATCCATGCAGAGGACGAGAGCACATTTCAGAACCAGCAGACTGTATATTGAGCAGAAGCCGCAAATGAGAGACACCAGCAGCTTGTGACTACGAGACTGAGAGCTAAGCTAGATGAATTAAAGCTGAAGTGCAAACCTACAGAGAAAAGAAGCATCTACTCAAAAAAGAAGCAGGACGTGCTGCCATGGGCTCTAACCACCCCAAAGGAACGCCTGCTACAAGTGCCGTCGGGGACAGAGATCCTAGCCCCCCCCCCCCCCCCCAGCTCAGAGAGAGGAGAAAGTCCTGCCTTAATAACTTAAATGGTAACACTTTGCAGTGGGAACAGTCAGCCTCTTCAGGCATTCTGCCAGCCAGTCTCTCTCCTCCCCTGCCTATGCTGCCAAAGGACAAGGTGTGAAGCTTGTGAGTAATGAGGCCAACACTGAGGACTTAAGTGAACACAGTGGGAACACACCCAGCTCTCCCAGGTTAATTGCTGAATGGAGGCTTCTAGCAGAAGTGAAGAAAAGGAACTACAAGTTAGGAAAAGGAGCTTGTGAGAGATCACACGCCATCCTGTGAGGGTCCTCAAAACCAACCCCAGGCAGGCGTGCAGTGCCTGGAGCAGCAGGCAGCAGTAATGAGGTCCTACACTATGGGGCTTGCTGACAGTCATCCTATGCACAGGACACCCATTTGGAACATTTGCCCATAAGGAACACCCTTGTAGAGCATTTGCATACATCCCAGTGCCAAGACCTGGTGTGCTCCTCTGTCAGTGACCAAGAACCAGACATGGCTGATTCTAGCTCAGATGTTTCTTAATGATGACCCTTCACAGAACTGAATCATAACGAACAAACAACTATAGAAGGAAATATTTTCATTTATTTACTGCATTGGATCTGGATCTGGAAAGTTATATGAACACAAATAATCTACCTTAAGAATCAAAACTTGGAAAGTGTAACAAAGTCATTAATTATATTTTCCTTTGTACATTTTGGTGGTGGTGGTATGCATTGTTTGCTTGTTTTTTGCTTTTCCAAGACAGGGTTTCTCCATATAGCCATGGTTATCCTGGAATTCACTCTATAGACCACGATAGTCTCAAACTCAGAAATCCAGCTGCCTCTGCCTCCCAAGTGCTGGGATCAAAGTTGTGTACCACCATGCCTGGCTCCCTTTGTCCATTTTAATGGACTTAGATTTTTCCCTATCTTGTAAAAATAGTAATTATGGCTTGAAAATGCATATTACTAAAAGATGTTTTAATAGTTTAAAGGGCCTATATTAACTCATATATCATTTAGATTTCCATGATTCAAGCATATTAAAATATTCCAAAAATTAAGATTAAAAAAAACCAACATTCGTTTTTGTCTTTAAAAGATTTTCATTCATTCAAAAATATTTTGAAGGTCAAATATCCAAATCAAGACAGATGGAGAATTTGTGAGTGAACTAAGAACTGTCTTTGCTGAAGCGAAGTAAGAACTCAATCAGAGTCCTCGTGGGCCGCCCGCTCATCCCCTTCCGCAGGTAGGGGATCTCATCTTTGTTGGTCATCACTCCTGCTATGTCTAAGTGTGCCCACTTAGTATGCGTCACAAACTCTCGCAGGAATGCGGCAGCTGTACATGCACCTGCAGACCTGAAAAGAAAGGCAAAACAGGGTCACTTTTCCTTATGTTGGGGTGCACTAACATGTCATTAAGAAGCTACGTTCTGAGTCAGTGGGACAGGGGATTGTATGCTTCTTTTACAAGCCTCAAAGCCTGAGCTCTGTCTCTGGAAAACACATATACACATACATGCAGAAGGACAGCACCCAGTCCGCAAAGCTGTCCTCTAACTTCTACACACATGCTACAGGACCATGGCACATCCATCACTCCATACACGATAAATGACCTCTAAAAATATTACATTTGTGCTAGCTAGATTCTATTTACTACGAACAGGGAAAAGTTATTTTTAGATAGGGCTTTGTGGGATGAATGACAGATTCTAGACCTCTTGTTCTGTGTAATGGAGTCCTATAGTTCCCATCACTTTTTCTTTTTTCTTACTTTCTTAAAATAACCTTTAGATTTGAAAATTTCTAACATTAAGAGAACTCATGAGAGAAAAATTTAACACCAGTAAGCTTAGAAGTACTACACTGAAAGGAAGCTGGTTAGTTTTAAAATCTTCTGTAAGGAGGAAGGCACTAAAGGGTAGTTTGGGAACCGAGAACCTTAGATCATTTCACATACCTGTACTTTCCAAGATTGTTGACGTCAGCAAGCTGGCAATCTACGACCTGCCTTGTATAATGCTCAAAGAGGGGCATCCTCCAGACCCGGTCCCCAGTTTCCACGCTGGCCTGAAGGCAAGTGAGAGAGTGAGGTACTTTCTGAGAAACGCTACAGTCAGATGCATGAAGGAAGGAAGAGCTGTTCTAGCCTGCACTACAAAGCAAGGGTGGGAGAGACGTCTGAGATTGCTTTAGGTCACAAAAGATTTACCAGAGAATTAGGAAATAGGACATTGAGCAAATTCTTAGTTGGAACTTTTAGGCTCTGAGAGTTTAGCTAGGGTTGGAGACTAGGAAGGGTGTGGTCACCTTGTCAGCAGGAGCCATGCATGCTAGACCTCCATCACTGAACACAAGTTCATCCTGAGAGAGATGACACCATTCCTGCACTTCTTAACTCCCATTCATTTGCTGACTCTGAGCTTTCTAGCACTACTGATCTACAGTGTTAACATCTATGCCATCAAAGGTTTAGGCTCAAACCAGATACGCAAGGCGGGTATACTCATTTTCACAAGAAGAAAAAAAAAATAAATAAAGCTTTACAGCAAAAGGTCCAAAAGCACCCATTTTCGGAAATAAGTATGTCAGAGGCACTAGCTGCCTCTGGGAAAAGCAGACGACGGGCTGCTGATTGTTGACTTAATCATGCCTGCGCACACATCGTTTTAGCTAGAAAAGTAAATAACTCAAAAAACCCAAATACTGTGTGTATCACGATAATAGAGGGATGCTGGGTAATATGGAAGGCCAGGAGAGGTTCCTGGCTCAGCCTTCAAGGAGACAGCTTGGCTATTATAGAGGCTGAGAGCGAGCTTCACAAAATAGACAGAGACGTGGGAGAAGCACTGTCAAGTGAGAAATAAATCTAGGACATCAAAGTGTTGTATTCATGGATTACATGTCTATTCCCATGGTAAGCTGCCTTAACTGCCTGTGAAAGGAAACATGAACCACCAGATGGAGCTGCCAAGCAGCCACACGGAGCACGGGAGACACGGCTGTTAACAGGCGTGGAATAGACAAGCACGCTGAATACGTATCAGGTCAAGGACTAAACACTGTCCAAAGAGGAGGACAAAGCCAACAGCTATCAAAGGTGCTGAAGCAGGACAGCCACACAAGTCAGCCAGAAGATAGGATGACAGAAGGCAAGGACTAGGGTCACCAAGGAATCACTGTCACCTGCTGGCTACAAACAGGCTAGGTTAGGCTAAGCGTGGTATTGACAGGTAAAGCCAATAGCAGTGAGTGCAGTCTAGTGTGTAATGGGAGAGGGGCAAGGATGGACAATGACTGGGAAGGCGCAGAGCAGAGCAGAGCATAGACTCCTCCTCCTCCCTGACCCACTGGCTGTCTACACTGCTCAATCCACACGTTCAGCGGAGGGGCATGCTTTCACAGAGTTGGCCTCATGCCCTCCCTTTGCACCTCAGCGCTTCTCAGTCTTGGCCATGAAATTTGTCAGTTATTTTAACACCATTCTGCATCTATAAGGACAGGGAAGTGGCGTCACACCCATAATTTAGAAATATCTTTAGAAAACCCAAAGCCACTGAATGAAGCTTATTGCTATAATCACTTTAACATTTGTATAAGCATGTTATTCAAGGGCCACCAAAATTATCATCACTGTAACTTGTAGGTGTATGTCTACGGCCTACCTCAAATAGTTTGTTCCACAGCCAGGATGAATTGGTAAAGACTCCAGTGGCACCTGACCCCAGGGCTACATCCATGGCACCTGTAAGACACAGTTTCTGAAGTCAGTGCCAGTCTCTCAAGGCCAGTCTCTCCTACTGCTCAGACCACAACTGTGGTCTCAAAGTTTTTGTTATAAAACATATATACGTTTGAGAAATAGTCACTTCTATAGCTAGTTATGTCTCTCAAAACTAGAATTCCCCTTTATTATGAAAAATGCAGCAGAAAAGAAAAAGATATCAATTATCAACAAGCCTATTCCAAGGTAATTATCATTTATTTTCGATAATTATTTCTAGAATTCTAAACAGTTAAGAATATGTCCTCGCAGGGTGGTGGTGGTGCACGCCTTTAATCCCAGCACTTGGGAGGCAGAGGCAGGCGGATTTCTGAGTTTGAGGCCAGCCTAGTCTTCAAAGTGAGTTCCAGGACAGCCAGGGCTATACAGAGAAATCCTGCCTCAAAAACAGCCAAAAAACCAAAAAGAAACAACAACAAAAAAGTCCTCTCTGTTCAGGTCCCAGCAGCACAGAGCTGGCACTCAGCAGGAGTTAAGTGCATGATGACTGCTGTTATTGGCTATCAATTATATATTGGACACTATAGCAAGTAGTAATCATTTGAAGTCTACGAGGCATCTCTGTGGGATATGTGTGTCACATTTTAGCCAATCCATTTAATGCCTTATTTTTCAAGTTGGTAGGTTTTGCTATAAAATGCATTTTTCCTCAAAAGTTTTCTACCAAACTAATAAATGTTTCCATTAGTTTTTTTTTTTTTTTTGGACAGGGTTTCTCTGTATAGCCCTGGCTGTCCTGGAACTCACTTTGTAGACCAGGCTGGCCTTGAATTCCATTAGTTTTTAAACTTCTCACAAAAGGATTTAAAAACTAGCTACAAACAATATATGGTATTTTCACTTAAAAGAATAGAAAATGATAAGCATAAATATTTAATGTCATATCTTGATTTAAGAGGATTTCATAGTACCCATTTTAAATTACTGTGTTTTCTAAAACTCTACAGCTGTTGTCACAGTTCCAGTTGCAATACACAGCACAATTACTGACAAGGGTCAGTACAACAGGCCAGTGTTATCTCATTGGCTCTAGGCCACCTATCCATTACTGCCCCAACCTTGCCATGGAAGCCTCTCCAAGTTTTAAGTTTTTAGGATATGAATTGGGAGACCAAATGCCACAGAAATAAAATAATGCCCAATTCAAAACATTTATGAAACTGCCAAAATGAAACTGTATCTTTGTATGCCAGCTTTAAAAATTAGTTTAAAAAGGGCAGCCTTCCAAAAAAATAGAAATAAAAAGGAATTCTTAGTAAACCACTGCGCACTGTTATTACACCCACAAGAGGAACAGGAAATCACTTCTGCTCCAGTAAAGGCTTCCTTGACTCAGGAAAGATCAAAACCAAAAGACACAAATGATTTGAATTTTATCTTAAAAGAAATACAGGTAAATTCCTGGGGAGAGAGCTCTGATGGAAGATTGTCAGTTTGGGGATTGTGCAACAAGTCACCATCCATCTCACCCCTCAGGAATCTCTGCAGTCTCTACAGAATCAAGACAAAGCCTTCAGGGAATACTGGCATTCAACAAGCTCCATGAAGTTCTTCCCAACCCTTATCATCTGTGAAACAAGCAGAGCCGGCCTCAGGTTCTGACACTGAAGGTCAAGAAACTCCCTGCGGCTGCCCAGCTAGTGAGCAGGGGTTACATCCAAGCTGGCCCAAAGCCAGGGCTTCCCTTGCATGCCCTATCACACTGCCTGCCGTGTGTCCACTAAACAAAGACCTTGCTATCCCCAAATCTCTTTATTTCTTTACAGAATGAACTATAAGTTTAGAAAATTGACTGGATATCAGGTATGATATGATTAGTATATTAAAAATGCCACTGATTTTGAAATGTATTGACCTTTTCAGATTGTATTAGATGGGAGTCATAACAAAAAACACTTCTCTTTTTCTTTGAATCAGGATGAGCTGATTGACCCATCTGTTTAGTTACCACTGGAGATCCAGAAAGATGGCTTAGTGCTTGATACCAAACCTCACAACCTAACTCTGGTCCCCACCACCCACGTGCTGGAGGGAAACCAAGTCATACAAGATAGCCTCTGACCTCCACACATGCACTGGGGCATACATAAAGTGACTGTGGAATGCTTTAAAACAACAAAACTAATATTGAGAACATTTTTATAACTGCAGAGGCAGTTCCTTTAGTGAAGGGTCTTTGGATGTGAGTAAATGAAACCAAATTTCAGCAAAATAACAACCAGACCACAGTGTGTGCACTGCACCCAACAAGGAAGGTTTCAGAGACAGGGCGATTGGGGCTGACCTGTTAAGGTGGCTGCATTGATGATGACCTTGGGATTAAAGGTGTGTGCATAACAGAGTGCATCGGCCAGGATGAGCCTCCCCTCGGCGTCAGTGTTATCAACCTGCACAGGTAAAACCAGAAGGGCTCAGACAACCCGAGGAGTGAATGTGAAACCAGACACAACAGCACTGAATGGGGAAGGTCAGCCTGTTGTGAGGCAGTTAAAGGACACATAATTTAGCTATAGCAGGAACGTTTCTAATCTGGAGGGTAGCTTCCTAAGTCCCTGCCCTGGCTGCTGACACCCACATAGAAAATAAGTAGGGAAGTGTCTGGCCCACTAGAACGGCAGATGATAACAAGGAAAATGGGGAAGAGATAGTGAAAGAGCTACAGAGCTGGGTGGCAGCCTGTGTCCCCAGCTTCCCTCTCTGACCAAACAGAACCAAGAGCTTAAGGAAGTTAAAATTACATGGCACTCTCAACCCCAAGCTCAAAAACTCTTAAAGTTTTGGAAACCTTCTCTAATCCCATCCCTTCCCTCAGCCAAAGACGCAGGGTCCTGAGCAGCGTGCACATGCGCACTTGTGCTCCCCACATGCCAGAGCCCAGAGCCCAAGAGCAGGGCAGTGTTTTCTAATTGAACATCTAACAGAGAGAAGGAAGTTTGTCATGGCACAAGCACCACTAAGAGCCCATGCTCTCCTGGTGTGGCGTGCTCTGCAGGCCAGGCGCACGTCCGGGATTAGAACGTATAGCACAGTTAGTGGGAAATCCAACAGGGAAGGAAAAAATACTCTTAAAAATCTCCATCACAAACTAACTGTACTAAAACCATCACCCTGCCCCAGAGAGGAGCTGGGGCCCTATACCCATGTTACACTGCAGTTGTGTAGACAAGATGGGGTTCTGAGAAATGCCACATGGGGCTGTCGCGTTGTCCCTTCACAAACCTGGATGGTCTTCCCATTCCTGGCTCTGACGACATCCCCTGGCTTATTGGCCTTGCCGCTAGGCATATTTTCACAAAGAGGGGCCAAACCTATTGGAAAGATATAGTAAAGATCATGAAACACGCTGGATCCAAAAATGCCATTCTCTGGGACAGGAGGCTGCTGGTGAGCCACCGGAAGTACACAGACACAGATACAGGCTTCACTTTCACAAGTGACAAGACGTGGTATCACCAGTGGCACAGCTGGGGCTGTGTCAGGCGGAGCACAGGTAGCATTGCCTAACTGATTCTAATCCAGAAGTAGTAAACGCAGGTTCCAGAACCGCAGAACAGCCTAGACCTTTCACACTCCCAGTGTCGTGAAGGAAAGAGAAAGGAATGGTGCTTTTGGCAAGAAACGTAAGGGAATGGAACAGGCAGATGCAACGTACTATCTCTGCTGGTGATCTAGATTTTAAAACTAAATATGGGGGCTAGAGATATGGCTCAGGGCTACGAGTGTACATGGCTTTTAGAGGACCTGAATTTGGTTCCCAGCACCCAGCCTATGACTCCAGCTCCAGTAGCTCCAACGCCCTCTCTGGTCTCCAGGAGCACCTGCACTCACATGTACCCAGAACCACACGCTGACATATATAATTTAAAAACCAGTCTTAAAAAATACCAAGTATATACAAAATGGGCTTTCTTAGACAATCTCTTTTGAAATGTAATTGTATTATTACATAGAATGTCATTTTCTTAGACATGTTAAAAGTACTCAGAGGTAAAACTATGTTGAAATGTCAGCATACCGATTTCTTTTTTTTTTTTCCTTGTTCCGGTCAACCCCGCTCGCTCCGCTCCGCCACCCCCCAGTTCGCTCCAGCCGACCCAGTTCGCTCCAGACGGCTCCACTCGCTCCGGTAGGTCTTTCCGGTCCAAGGATTCGTTTATTATTATCATTCATAAGTACACTGTAGCTGACTTCAGATGCACCGGAAGAGGGCGTCAGATCTCATTACGGGTGGTTGTAAGCCACCATGTGGTTGCTGGGATTTGAACTCATCACCTTCGGAAGAGCAGTCGGGTGCTCTTACCCGCTGAGCCATCTCATCAGCCCAGCATACTGATTTCTAATAACAGTTTTTGTTTTTGTTTTTTAAAAGGGCTGATCACAGAACAAAAAGACCGTGTATGATGCTGGAATGGCTCAGGAAGGGAGATTCAGGTCAGACAGATTTAAAGTACCAACCGTTTCCCCACACAACGCATGAAACCCCGGCTCCCTCTTCCTCTGAGTCTCGGTATTAGCCATGCTATAAACTCTCAGCACTGCTTCTGGAAGTTTGCATCTGTGGTGCCAGGAGACCCTTGTACTAACTGCTTATTTGTAGCAGGCACTGAGTGGAGCAGAGCGCTAAGAGGTGTCAGTAAAAGAGGCAGAGACGCCACCCTCCACTCCACATAGTCAGGCTTTCTTGCTGGAGGAAGGTACAGATGTGACATCTGTGCTCCCGACACTAACCACTTTTGCCTCAGTAAGACAAGTCAGCACAAGTTACGGCCTGCGGGCTGCACAACACACTTAACTCAGTCACCTCAAGTCAGAAAACGCCCTTTTCAGCCAATCAGCTGCTGCTTGATGAGAAGCTACTTAAAAAGTGTCTTCTCAGAAGGAAGGAAACTGTTGGCTGTTTCGGTTCTACCATATGGCTGGATTTGGAAGCACTATGCGATGCAACCCTTCCCCTCCTTACCAATGATGTTAATGGGCAAATTGAGCTTTGCCGCAGACACAATGGCCGAGCATATTGTTGCTGCTCCTCCCATGTCAGCCCTCATGAGGTCCATATTTGCAGAAGCCTTGATGGAGATACCTCCACTGTAAGATAAAGGAAAACCGAGTGCAACATTAACAATGGCAATGTTGAAAGCTCAGATTGCGTTCTTAAAAACAGAGACGGGGAGGGACAAAGGTGCCTGCTGCCAAGTGTGGTCACCAACCCACATGGTGGAGGGAGAGAAGTGATTCCTCTGACTTCCATGTGCCTGCTATGGCACTTGGGTCTCCATATGAAATACACACGCCACATAATAAATACATGAATATGTAAAACACGACACCATCCATGTGGTGGTGTGTGCCCGCAATCCCAGAATTCAGGAGGCTGAGGCACGGTTTCAACTTGAGGCCAGATTTGGTGACACAGCAAGATTGTCTCAAACCAAACCCAAAAGCCATACAAACCCAGAGTTCACTTCCACACAGAAGCACCGCATACCTGCCAAAGAAAGTCAAGTTTCTAAACTTGCAATATGAATTACTTCAATTCTATAGCCTTTATACAGATAGAAAATTATAGAAATATGGATAACTGAGGTAGGTTCTTTTATTTCTGTTTGAATGAAACCTGACCAGGTGCCATTAGAAACATCATCATATACTATCAAGCCACCTATGATCCATTTCTGCTTTAGATCATTAACACCAATACCACAAAGACTATCTCATCAGCAATAAATTAATTAATCTTTGAATTAATCAACTCATGAAACCTAAAGGTCAGGAGATCTGACAAGCTCATGGAACCCTGGAACACTCCTCTCAAGCACACAAGACAGAGAAGGTAACAGTTATTCTGACACCAGCTGGTGGCAGATGGCTACTGAGGGAGAAAAGGCACAGCGGAGGTATCTATGTGAGAAGTGCGTGCTTGCATGTGTGTGGGCCATCTCCTAAGCCGCTGACTGTACTTGGTGTGAGACTGGACAAAGAACTTCTGAATCGTGGTTCCCTCCCCTCTTGGTCACCGGGGTAAGATCAGGAGCATGGTTATTAAAATTCTTAATTGTTTTAGGCATATATAAACATTGCATTTCAAAACTGATAGCACAGCACATTTACTACAATGTGTAAGACCCGATCAAACCCATGCTTAAGAATCACACTATACATACATGGCATTCACCAAAATAGAGAGAGAGAGCACAGTCACCCTGAGGAAGTACCTGTCAAAGGTGATGCCCTTTCCCACAAACACCAGGGGTGCTTCCGTTGCATTGGGGCTGCCTGTGTAGTGGATTTCCAAGAAGACTGGTGGTTCTTCAGACCCCTTGGCTACACTTAGGAACGAACCCATTTCTTGTTCCTCTATCCAGGACTTGGGTCTACAGGGCAGAAAGAGGGGGAAAAAAAAAAAAGGAGAGAACCGTTACATTTATTCCAAAACAACTTAGAAAAATTTTAACAGTATGCTAAAAAAATGTGCAACATGCAAGTTACTCAAATGCTGAACAGGACCCAGTGCACTCAGTGGTAGGGCACGCCCTTAGTATGCACATGACCATGAGCTCCATCCCCAGCATCAGGATATAAACACGGGCTGAAGGCAGCAGTAATCATAGTCTAGCATTTGCTTCTGCCTACTCGAAGGTGGAAGGCTTGACTCTGGGGATATGTCAACAGTAAACTGATCTCAGGCACTCCCCTACCAAGGAGCTTATACTTGGTAACTAATAGAAGCTCAGGCAATAAATAATGTTCAATACTCAAGTATTTCTGGGTTTAATTTGAAAATGAAATTAGCAAGGCTCTTAGTTCACAGAAGGGAATTTAAAGTCAAGGCATTCAGCTTCCTTTTGTATTACTAATAATGGCATACACACAAAACTAAGAAAAACAACAAGGCTATCCTATATCAACAGGAATAAAATATCCAGTTTCTCTGCTTGTCTTTTCAACATTAGCACACCATTTCTCATAGTTCCAAGTGCAATTTGAGATGTCTCTGAACGGGAAAACTATTTAGTTCTCCTAATAAACACAGACTCGGTGCAGGTAACATGAACCCCCACCTTAGTGCAAACTAGAACACAGACTCCATATTGCTGTTCTTTCTAGGGTAAGGAAGAAGTGTTCTGTATTGATTTTTAGCCACAATAACAAAGTCTGTACTACTAAAGAGGACCAGCACTTACCGGATCCAGGACTACTCCTGTTCTTTCCTGCCCATTTAGTCAGACTATTACATTAAAATTGTCCCCTTATTTCAAAAGAAAACCAGAAACATAAATCGCATAAGAAAAGGCAAGCTTATAACGTGTACACATTTCCAAATCCAAGCTTAGTACTTGGTATTTTACTGCTGCCTTGCCTTCTGGAAGAGCTGTATTTCTCTGAAGCAGCTCTACCTACCCTGAATGGAGTGTGGTGCAGCTGTGGTGCAGCGTGAGTTACAGGCTGCCTGGGCATCATGCTGCTCTCTGAACTCTTTTTTTCCTCTGCTCACCCATAGCCTTGTGCTTTCCCAAGACTCTGCTGACTACTGTACCAGAAGCCCCTGGTCTGTTACCATTAAAAGTGACCTTTAGGACCCCGCTGGTATCCATTTTCCCTCACAGCCCTGCTCCTGCTTCTGCAGTAGCCTCCAAGAGCCATTTTCCTGCCTGTCCGGCCCTTTGCAGAAAGATCCATCACTGTGCATGCCTGCCTACAGACCTAAACCTCATGCCATCCCTGACCTGGCAGCATCGCCACTACAGGCTGACAGAGCAGGGCACTCTCTGAGACAGGAGACGCTTCTGAGACAGGACGCATCCATAGAGTCTACACAACACATAGAAACTGTCTAAATAGGGACTGTCCTAAAAGAACAAACAGAAACCAAGAACTCTGATCACAGTAAGTGCTGAAGAATCAATCCCCTTACAGGAAAAGATCCCTTGAGAAACAACCCTGAAAGTAAAGTAAAAGAAGAGCCTGTTCATTTATTTTAATCCCAAGCTCATTGGGTGTGTAATGGACTGAAGACAATTTTTGAAAGGGAAATGGAAACTAGAGGAACTGACTGTGAGTACCGCTGACAAGCACTCGGGAGGCCTGGCAAGGCACCCATGCAGTGTAGCCAAGGTCATGAGGCAGGTGGGTTCTCACCCTGTGCCCACTCACTCAGTATACTGTATTCTTCACCTGCATCATAAGCAGAAACGTAGACAGGACGACACATAAAAACACGAAAGCTCTGTAAATGCTAACAAGGGCTGGAGAGATGACTCAGTTTAAGAATACTGGCTGCTCTTCCAAAGGGCTTAAGTTCAATTCCTAGCTCCCATATAGTACCCCATAACTGTTTTAAGTCCAGTTTCTGGGGATCCAACACCTTCTTCTGGTCTTCTTGGCTTCAAAGCACTCACACATTACATAGACATACATGCAGGCTAAATACCCACACATACAAAATAAAAATAATTTTTTAAAAAAGTTAACCAGTTATCCTTTCACCCAGGAATTCAACTCCCAGATTTTTATTCAAGAGAAATAAACATAAAAGTTATGTCTCCATTTTAATCCATAAAATGGATTTTAAAAAACCACACAACACAGTATGAAATCATGAAACTCTCTTGACGGTGAGGAAAACAAACCTCAAATGTAACTCTATCTGACTTTGTGTATAGCTGCTAATGGGCTTAATTTACTCTCCTGAACACAGAGTTCAATTTTAGGATCTTGACTTGTGTTGGTCAGGGTTTCTATTGATGAGGTAAAACACCACAGCCATAAAGCAACTTGGGGAAGTTTTTTAGGACACAGTCATTACTGAGGAAAGTCAGGACAGACAATCAAACAGGAGTCTGGATGCAGGAGCTGATGCAGAGGCCATGGAAGAGTGCTGTTTACCGGCTTGCTCCTCATGGCTTGCTCAGCCTGCTTTCTTATAGCACCAGGGACTACTGGTTCAGAGATGGCACTGCCCACAGTGAGCTGGGACCTCCCACGTCAATTGTCAATCAAGGAAATACACCACAGGGGATTTTTCTCAACTGACATTCCTTCTTCCAAAGAGACTTTAGCTTGCACCATCAAATTGATATAAAGCCAGACAGCACACACAGTTCTTTTGGCTGTACAGCCCATGAGTCCATGACATAATCATAAATTACCTGATATGGACTTCTGTTTTACTACTGGCACTTTTGAGATTTTTTTCAATAATTTCAGCGAATCTGGTTGGCGTCATCTCATTGGCTGGAGACTCCATCAGATGACGGGCCAAGTTCTGTCCAGAAGCAAAGAGGACCCCTTTCTCCCAGGCCTCGAGATCACCGCTGTGGAAGAAAAGAGTTACTCTCAAAAAACCTCAAGAACACAGACCTTTCTACTGCTAACTGAGGCACTTATCTTAAAAAAAAAAAAAATCAAGACTACAAGGAAAAAATGATTGCCAAAGACCTAGATCCATCATGTGAGTAAGAAAACAGGCCCACCCCCCTGAGGAAGTAAGATAAATCTGGTAAGCAGTCCACTTCAAAAATTTCCCCTTTTGCCAGGCCATGGTGGCACATGCCTTTAATCCCAGCACATGAGAGGCAGAGGCAGGGGGAATCTCTCTGGGCTTGAGACCAGCCTGGTTTATAGAGCAAGTTATAGGGTAGCCAGGGCTACAAAAAGAAACCTTGTGTCTAAAAATCAAGAAGAGAGACCCCCTAGTATTGTGTGTGTGTGTGTGTGTGTGTGTGTGTGTGTGTGTGTGTGTGTGTGTATAGTCTGATAGGTATTTGAAGCTATAAATCTACCTGCAAAGGTTATGTAGTGGTTCCTACCTAAGGTGCAGAACTAACTGTGAAGTCAGCAAGCAGCAAACAATCAGATGGGAAACTGGAGGCTCTGCCACCTTACTGTGTGTGCCTAATCAAGGCTCTAAATCTCAACCCACCAGACAGCAAGGATTGGCTTTAGAAGAGAACACACAAAGGTGCATGTTGCATGATCCTAGCGCTTTGAGAGCAGTTAATGTGGGCAACATGGAGACAGACAAAATAACAGCTGGCATCTCAGAGCAGTCACCATGTGCCACCCACCTGACACATTTTGTCTTTGGATTATCATACAGACTATGAGATCAACCAGGAATGATGGTACATGCCTGTACTCGCTGTACTGCAGAGGCCAAGGCAGCAAGATTGTGAGTTCAAGACTAATCTAAGGCTATATAATGAGACTGTCTCTTAAAACTCAAAACTCTACACCAGGATTACAACTCTCCTATACAAAAAAAAGAAAAAAAGGCTAGAGAGATGGATCAGTGGTTAAGAGCAGCACCAACTGCTCTTCCAGAGGTCCTGAGTTCAATTCCCAGCAACCACATGGTGGCTCATTACCATCTCTAATAGGATCTCATATCCTCTTCTGGTGTGTTTGAAGACAGCTACAGTGTACTCATATAAATTAAATAAATAAATCTAAAATAAAAGGAAAGAAAGGAATATAAATTCGGGTCCCTTAACTGAGGTTTCTCCATGTAAGTGATAGAGACAGGATTGAAATGTGGGTTGACTTTCTCCAGAACCTTCATTCCCAACCATTCTTTAACAGATACCAACCACCACTCTATGCCAAGAGCAACCCACTGGCATCAGAGCCCCTGGAACTGAAGATCTCTCACTGTCTGTCCCTGACAGCACAGACCAGTTCCTTCAAGACTGGAATAGGGCTGCAGTAGTAGGTGGTCAGTCATCTTCTCAAAACATCTCCCACCATGGACCACCAAGACAAAAATGGAGTGTTCTTGTCCACACAGGTCTAATGTTTAGCATGTCAACAGGTGTGAGTTCAACGGGAAGTATTTGGATTAAAGCTCACTAGGATATTCTGTCAAGTCATCCCTCCTTCTGGGAAAAGTCAACACTTTTAGGAATGCTTCTTTAGTGACCAGCAAGTACAGAAGGTTCTCAGGAGCCACAGAGGACTCACACACATGACAAGTGCCAGGAGCAGAGCTTGGGGACAATTATCACACTGTAAAGAGGGCTGAGACAGTAAGCAGGATACACGCAAGCCACACGGCACTGCTGGACCCTGAGAAGCAGGCAGCTGGTCTCCAAAGCATGCTGTCCAGATGCCTGACTGCGAGTGCCACCCACAGCCCGGTTTCCTCCCATCACCTTCCGTGCAGCTTCGCCGACACAGCCACCTTCTTCTTCTGCTTCAGGTCATCGTACTCATAGAGACCAAGCACAGCCCCTTCTGCAGCAGCTTGCGCATCTCCACAGGGATCCACCTCCACCGATGGCAGCTCCAGGTCTTGGACCTGCCTGCATCCCGCTTCAGACAGCAGAAGCAGAAAACCGAGTCAGCACAAAACAGAGGCACACGGGGGCGTGCGAGGGGAACAAACGGGCAACTGTCGTCTGCTTCTACACTTTCATTTCCTCTTCTATAAAGTGCGTATGGTATGTGCCTCTCAGCCGAGCTCAGTACAGAGGTCAAAGGCACAGAACCTCTCAAGGGGAGAGACCATCAGTGAGAGGCAGATACTACTGTGAGTATTTCAGAAGTGCTGGCGTTTCCTGACAAAGCTTCCCGATCATTGGGAGCTGACAGGGACCAAGAAATGATGGCGCTGAGGTTACAGCCAAGCAACCGAGGAAAAACCATCAATAACAGCATTTATTAAAATTGTGTCAACAAAAACTCTCAAATAAAAGTTGGGCATAGCTACTTAACTCTGAAAGTAAACTTAGTAAGCATTTATGAAAATACCCAGGCCCAGGATTAGTCAACAAATTACTGCTGCCTCAGAGTGCTTCTCCAACTGCATGTGGGGCAGTTGTCCTGTGGGAAAGGCTTTCCCTGCTGCTAAGCAACGCAGTGGCTCAATGACATCGGCCTCATTTCCCCAACCCACCTACCAAGCCAACTGGGACAGGCCCTCGTCTGTATCCCACGCTCTGTTCCTCTTTTCTCTGATTTGTAAATCTAATGCTTCTGTGCTATCTAAAGTTGGGCAACACTGTGGTTGCATTACAAAATGGAAAACTATCTACACATCACAATTTCTGATAGAAGCTATTTCTAAGGCGAAATGGACGCAAATCTCCCAGCAGAAAGCAGAACATACTAAAAATGACAATGTTGCAAGCTAGCCTCCGTATCTAGGGAAGGTCCGACACATCTCTATAAACTGAACTTGCTGAGGGTAAGGCTGGTGGCAGTGAATGGACAAAAGGAAACGAGCCCTCGGGAACCTTCAGCTATTAAACAGAGCAAGCAAGCCAACCTGCAACGGCAGCTCTGATGTTTTCTTTGCCTTCGTGCCAATTTTCCTGGTCATCGACTCCAGCCAATCGCTTACCAAGGCCGACCACCACCACGCTGGGGAAGTCCTAGTCCACAAACACACCAAGTCAACCACTGTGGATTTTTAAAACAGCTCCTCCGGAAAGTTATGATAGAGGGAGACAGAGCTGGCAGAGCGCCACTCCAGGTTTAACAAACAGGAGCCCTGCGTGTCGGTAAGTACAACAGATATGAGAGGCAGAGTGAGGTAATCCTCCAAGTTAGTCTGCGTGAGGTGGTGCCTCCCCTCCACACTGAGGAATACAAGCCAGAGAGACAGCCATTCTCCTTTCTGACCATAAGGAGTGCGTTTGCTTAATGGAAGCACAGAAGTGCTAGCAAGACTGTGCCCACAGTAATGAGCACATGGGAGCTCTCAATATAGATTCACCAGACCAGCATGCCCTTCACTTCATACCTGATGCAGACCATAGAAGATTCTGGTTTTGCCTGCCTTGAGAGGAGGTCCAGATCTAAAGGAAGAGGATACAGTTGTTTTAAACATTAGAGTCTGTGCTGCTCTCTTGGTGAAGGACCTAAGCTTCAGCAGAAACTCTTGGTAAGTGCTTCTATTCTGGGCTTCACTCACTGATGGCCTCACAGAATGGATACAGACTAGACTTCTCGGATGTAACACTTTCACCTCAAAAAGTACCAAGCCAACATTCAGGATAGATGGAACAGGAACACTGATCTGAAAACAGAGAAGCCATGTGTGGTGACTCATGCTTCTGATACCAGAACTTGGCAAGCTGAGAGGAAGGACGAGATGGCGAGAGTTTAGGGCCAATCTGGACAGTATAGTTCTGGCTCAGCCTAGACTACCGAATGTGGCCATGTCCTTTTTTTTTTTTTTTTTTTCCAAAAGAGAAGGCAATCCTATGGATAGGCAAAGTACCCCTCTACGCACTGGATGGTGACTGTACTAAATGGTGGAAACCTTTCTACTAAAAGAAATACCATAAAACAACAAACAAACAAACCCAGGGTGGTGACCAAAGCCACAGACTTGACAGCACTGTCTTCAGCACAGGCGTTTCCCAGATTGTTTACTGAGATGAGAGAGAGAGCAATTTCCAAACAAAAGAGGTATTCTACTGTAGCTAGAGACTAGGAACACGGAGGCTGAGGCTGTAGTCCCACAGTGACCCTGAAGGGAGGCCTCTGCATTCTGGACTCTTAACAGCTTCTGGGTAAAGATTTAGGCCCTTGTGAAGGCTATGTACTGTAAAGAACTAGCAACCAAAAGGAGGTACAAGTCCTACAGTGTACTTACACGGTATCAGATAATTACCATAGCTATCAGGTGACACCTGGGACCCTCTAACATACAGTCTGTTTGTTATCTGAGTCCTTAAAGGGGCTTAACCTGTTCTCTCTATTTCTGCCAAATGTGGTCAGCAGATCAAAGTCTTCCGACTTCCTCTAGGATCTTGCTAATCTAGGAGAGAGAGGTCAGATCTCCGGCCCTCTCCGGATTGACTGAATTTCAGGCTATACTCTTGCTAATCAGATGATCCACTAGTACTTTAACATTTGAAAAGCCTTCAAAGTCCAGCTGTAAAATAAAAGGGCGGGACCTAAGTCTGTTTTTAAATTACTCATTAAAGCACATTTAGAGGCTGGTGCCAGACAGGAGAGTAGGAATTGTGAACCTGAGCCTAGAGAGTGGGCTGAGGAAATCTATTCCTTTCTGGATCCCAGTCAATCCTTCACAATAGGTTCGTGACTGGCAAGAAACCATCTGATTTCCCAGAACTGCAGACCCACCCACACACACTCAAACAACTGCCCAGCTCCTTCCATAGCTTACTTTCATTTCCAGAGAACCTGCTGGTCAAGGGCTCCATTAAGTTTATCTGATACAAGGAGAATAATCTCTTTAAATCTTGGGGCCTTTAAGAGCTACAACCCAGCCCTGTTTTATGGCAAATACATTTAATCCCAGCACTCCAGGGAATGAGGCAGGTGGACGTCTGAGTTTGAAGCCGGCCAGCAATGATCTACATAGTTCCAGGACAGACAGAGCTACACAGACAGCAGAGACCATGTCTCACAGCGCAAAACACACACGCAAACGGAACCCCAATTATAGTAACACTTACATGTTCAACATTTCCCTCAGCTTTCCAGACACCAACTTATTAAAACTCTCTCCCGCGCTTGTAAACTGTGGCAGGTCATCATCTTTGTCTTTGGAATAAACTCCTAAAACAAGGCCCTGAAAAAAAAAATATCAAGAAAGATAAATAGAATCGGAGTACATCCCTCAGAGAGCTTTGACTGTCCAAATGCAGAAGGGGCAATCAATCCCATTAAAACTGTGTTTTCCATGCAGAGGCCAAGGGCAGAGCAGCAGCCCCACCACAGCAGGGGAAGTCCCTACCAGGGCAAGACTGGAACTAGGTTATGTGAGGCATCTTGGGCCAACCCGAAACCTGAAAATCGCTTGTTTCAGATCCACTGTCTCAGGGTTCGTTCGTTTAAAACACTGTGTTTTGACTCTGTCCGCTCGTGGGTTAGCTGCAGGACTTCCTACAGACATTCAGAAGTCTCTAGTGAATGCTCAGTTTTTGGGGTACTTCCAATTTCAGGTTAGGGATGTCCATGTTGTTTGGTAAGTACCCTGTCAATCGGGGAAAGTGTGTGACTTCGAAGAGAGGGCAGAAGCAGGGCCTTCTGCCAAGCACTTAATGGTGTGGCCCCACATCTCCATCTGTCACACGCTCCCTGCCTGCCCCGAACACCTGAAATAAGGGTGTAAAGCCACTGCTCATCATTTGACTCCACAAGGCAATTCGCGGCTTTTAAAATACTGCCTCCCTTACGGCCACTTCAAGGAGTACTTTCCTCTCATTTGCCAGGTAAGGAAGCCTAGTAACCGACACATGAGCTCCTGCGTAGTTAAACGTTGACAGTGCACATGCCTTCCTTCTGGTCTGGGTCCTTTCCAAAAACACCCCAGGTACTCCGGACCCGTCTTTCCCCTGAAGAAAACGGGCTTCCTTAGCAATCAATGGTAACTGCTAGGTTCTAACTTTGCCAAGATTGTTCATTCTGGGGTTCCATGAGACCAAGCTGAGACTATCCACTGTTACTGGCCAGGACTGGAAAGGTGTCCGCCTAACTCCTCTGCTATCTGTGATAACTGCCGGAATCTGAGTTCAAGCTCCATTTGGAACATTCCTCCCTCACCAGGTCCTGGAAGCATGACGTACTCCAGATGAGCCAACACCCTTCCAGACCCTTCACATCTGAGTGTCCTGCATAATTTCTCAGACTGTGAAGACCCTCTTCCAATTTCAAGATGACCTCTCCCAATAAAAACCCTTTTCCCTAAAAGGACAGAAACCCAATCCAGCAGTTTCCTCCCCCAGGGCCTTCCACTTCACTTCAGCGGGGGGGAGGGGTCCAGGCCCTGTGACTGGCTACTCTGGAACCTTAGCAGGCTTTGGGACAATCCTGCCGCCTTCCTTTCTAGGGTCTCTGTGAGGACTAAAAGAATTGGCGACGTAGGCGCGTGTAACTTTTCGGAGCTCAGTTAGATGGAGGAGTCAGTAAAGACTGGTTAGGTGGAGTGAGCGGTTCTGCTCAGCTTTCAGAACCCAGCACTGTCCAGTTAGGAAGAAAGGACGCGCCCTCGGCAAACAGCATCGGCCGCCCTCGTCGCAAGCCGGGCCCAGGCTGGTGTCCTGCAATCCCAGGGAACTTTTCTGTTCAGCTCCTTTCTGCAACTTGATGCGTCCGTCTTACGCATCGCGGCCTGGATACGCCGGGTCACCCTGCCGCCCGCAGCCAGGCATCGCGCGGCCGTCCGAGAGCGAGCCGCCTCCACTCACCTTCGCCATGTCTGCGGTGGACAGACCCCGATCCCAGAGACCTCTCACTCCCAGGCGGCGGAGCGCGACTCGAGCGGCAGCCGGAAGGGGCAGCAAGTACATCTTCTCGGCTCGGCCCACGGCGCCGCCCTCCAGAGAAGGAGCACGTGGCGCGTGGCGGGGAGCGCGCCTGGAGGCGGGACCTCCGGGGTCGCCGGACGCGCGCCTGGAAAGCCGGACTGGTGCTGGGGCCTAGGGGGCGGGCCCTGGGGGCGGGTCCTGGGGGCGGGTCCTGGGGGCGGGGCTGTAGGCAACTGGGCGGCGACCCGCTACTGCGCCTTAGGGAAGGGCGGCAGGCCCTTGGGGCGGGGCTTCTGTTCTTGCGGGCCGGCGTCGTGGGCGTGGTTTCTCCCGGCTCAGGGCCGCGTCGGCTTGCTCTTGCTTCTGTGGGAAACCTGAGAAGTTGGTATAAGGCAGATTAATAGCAGTATGTCAATTTTATTTAACAAGTTTGTGTATACATGGGAGCTCTTACAGAAAAATGAGGATTGTATACATGGGAGCTCTTACAGAAAAATGAGGATCCTGAAAGTGATTAGGTCTAAGTGCTTATATTGAACAGAGTAAATAGTTATGAAAAAGTAAGCATAAAGGAAAACAAAAAGAGTGTAAAGATTAGCTAAATAAGGTTCATTTGGGCAAATTTCTAGCTTCCTTAACTTCTCACCTCGGGTAAAAGTATTTGGGGATAGCGGTAGTTTACATGGTGGTTTGATGACCCAAAGATGGCTCTTCTTTGCATTTAGTCCTATTCAAGTGCCTTTTAGGTGCAAAATAATGATGCTCAAGTGGCATATTTTAACATATCTGCCATCCTTCATTATCTAGTAAGGGCAAGAAGTACAGTGATTACAAAAATTATTTTGAAGAATGTCTTATGTAGACATATACGGATATGGGTAATGATTGTCCCCATTGGTAGCCCACCCTCACTACTGCCAAGGCTCATATTTTAAAGCTTTGGTCAGCAGCTCGTGGTACTGCAGGAGGAGGTAGAACAATTAGGACGTGGGACCTAGTAGAAAGTAGTTGGAAGGTTTCAAGGAAAATGCTGTGATCCCAGCACCCTGCTGCCTGTCCCTGATTGGCCACAGATGAAGAGGCATCCCATCGTATGCCTTCAGCATAATTGCTATGCTGGCCCTAAACCCGTGGACTGAATGACCACGGGAACCTCTGGAGCTAGGAACTAAAGTAAGTCTTTCCTCTTTTTAACTTGACAGCTTCAGAAAGTTTTGTCATGGTGATAAAAAAGGTTACGAACGTAATAAGCTCAAGTTCCTTCTGCCTTCTTTATTTTGTTTAATGCCATTTCTTCTGCAAGAAACGTCTCCAGACCATCCCACTGTGGGTTTTATGTCTCCTACTCCCAAAGCAACCTGTTTCAAATTTCTAATCACCTGTATCCTGCTCTTTGTGTGTGTGTGTGTGTTTGTGTGTGTGTGAAGGAGGGCATGGCTTTCACTTCTGTTTATTCATGCCAAAATCTAGCATCTAGTCCATATCTAGGGCCTATGCAAACAAGGTGCTCATAAATATTTGAATGAAAGTATGATCAAAGTCCGGTTGAGGCTGAAGCATTTAATTAAAGACCAGGCTAGCTGCCAGTGTGATTTCCTGATAATAAACTGCACGAGAAGTAGAAAGATAATTAAAGGGACATCGGGATCAGGAAGAGTATAGGCTTGGCATGGGGTGGAGACATCAGCCTGCTCCTAATAAAAAAGAAGATGCAAAGACAAAGTCCCTGGTTTAAAGAGAATCTTAAAAGGCAAGAAGCCCAGTTTATTGTGGATGAAGGAGCCAGCAGGGAGCCAGGAATGATCGTCACAGGGAAAGCTATGCTTTAATAGATGCATCAGTTAAACACATTAAAGCAGAGGCACCAAAATATGTCCGGGTCAGCTTAAGGAAAGAAACCAAAGCACTTCCCCCTTGGGGTAATTTGACCAAGAGCGAGCCCAAGTTTGACCTCCTGGCTTCTCTCCCGGTGTCTTCCAAGTATCTATGGCTCGTGTTTCCTGCCTTGTCTGCAATCCCACCTCAGTGCTGTCTTGTGAATTTGTCCCCAACAAAGCTCTTAGCTCTCTCTCTCTTAATGAGCAGCACAGAAAGCATCACGTGGGGGAAACTTTACAGAAATCTTTAACAGTTTTACAAGGAACTGAACTTTGTTGATTCCACCTGACCCAGGAGCCTTCAGAAAAGTAAGGATAATAAAGCAAACTCTTACAGCATATATCCATGTTGCTTTCAAAATTTATTTGTTTTATAAGGTTACTTTCAACCTCTTTAATGTTTTCAGCAAATGATTATCATAGCACACAATGTACATTGCTATCTGGGTCAGGGGCATGGGAGATTAAATAACTTACATCAAAGGTATTCATTAGCTTACTTTGTACTAGCGATCACATGACAAATCCAACAGAAGGAAGGTTAATTCTTTTATTGTTTTCTGAAAGGCAGGTTAAACAAAGAGGCTGATTATACAATGGGACATAATTCTGAAGTCTTAAAAACTTTCAAGTTGTGCTAACTTGGCTGTGGGGTCCAGCAAAAGTTTCAGTCTCAGGATGTAAGAAAGCTTTTCGTAATAACTTATCACCACAGAGAGATGATGGGTATTGGTGTCCAGGATAAAGAAAGACCAATAGCGGGGAGATTACAAGTGGATAGTTACTGTCACTCATACACTCTGAAAGGTGCTGAGTCCATGAATTATAACTCTCATCTTGATCTTTCGTATTACCTTCCAGTAATAGAAGCTTAAAAAAAATACAATGTTATCCAAATAGGACTGTACTTTCTAAATAAGTGCAGTAAGGATAGTTCTGTGGTTCTAGGTCAGAGGAAGGAATGCAAGTCCACTGCCACCTCCAATGTGTGTTCCCACCCCACCTGTCCACTCATCCATCCGGTCATTTAGGAATATTTATTTAAAGATGTGAGTAAACAGGTTAGGAATATCAAACTCCGTTAGACATCCAAGTGGAAACGAGAGAGCTGGAGATGAAGCTTATCGACAGAGCACTCGACTAGTATCCCCAAGGACCCTGTTTGAATCCTCAGCATCGAGGAGCAGAAGCCAGCAGTCTCATCGCAGCTCCGCAGCGGAACCCCCGTGGTAGCCTTCCCTGCTCTCGTGCTCCCATTTCCTGTGGATCCCGCAAATCTTCTCTTTCTAAACTCACTCCACACACTTTCTGATTGGTCCCGGACCCCAAACCCAGCAGGCACACACTGCTAACCCGTGAGCCACGCTGCACAGGACAACAGTAGGCTGAAGGCAGACCCACACCTCTCCTACTGTTCCTGAGATCCAGGCCGCTAGTCTCATCCCCAGCTCTGTACTGATCTCCCTTTCCTCTTTGACCCCATCCCCAACAGACCATAAAGACCTTCTCCCTTAACCTTCCTTCCCCAAGTCATCCCCGGATCCTTGCAAGCAGGTATTTTCTGTGAACACACCGGCTGAGCAGGCCAGGAAATCAGGCAACACACAGCCTTCATACTCTCCTAAACTACAGAAAGGAAACAGAAACCAAGAAACAAAAAACGACCCAACAAACCCAGGAATCAGCACCTAGAGCTGTTATCTTCCTAAACCCAGATGCCAGCATAAAAACAATAAAATGTCCAGGGCAGTATGTCTCCACTACAGCCCAGCTATGCTACCACGGCAAGCTCAGAATATTATAACACATTTGAAGCACAAATAAAAGACATTAAAACCAACTATAAAAAGATGATTGAGGTCCTTAAGGTCATCTTTAAAGGGGAAAGGACTGAATCTCTTAAAGAAATTCCAGAAAACACATAAAAGTGGAAGAAATTAATAGAATTGTTCAAGACATGAAAATGGAAATAGAATCAATAAAGACAACACAAACTGAGGGAATTCTAGGAGTGAAAAATTTAGGAATTCAAACAGGAACTACAGAGGCAAGCTTCACCAACAGAATACAAGATATGGAAGAGAAATGCTCAGGTGTTGAAGATAGGATAGAAGAGAAGGATGCATCAAAGAAAATGCTAAATCTAAAAAACTTCTTACACAAAATATCTAGGAAATCTGGGATACTATGAAAAAAGGCCAAACCTAAGAATAATAAGTGTAGAAGAAAGAGAAGAATACCAGCTCAAAGGCCCCCTCATGATAAAAGTCTTGGAGAGATTAGGGATAAAAGGAACATACCTCAGTCTAATAAAGACAGTTTACAACAAGCCCATAGCTAACATCAACTTAAATGGAAAGAAACTCAAAGCACTTCCACTAAAATCAGGAACAAGACAAGGTTGTCCACCCTCTCCATACCTATTCAACATAATTCTTGAAGCTTTAGCTAGAGCAATAAGAAAACTGAAAGAGATCAGGAGGATACAAATCAGAAAGTAAGAAGTCAAAAACTTGTTATTTACAGATGATGTTAAGTATATATAAGCAACCCAAAAAATTCTGCCAGAGAACTTCTGCAGCTGATAAACACAACACCTTCAGTGGAGTGGCTGGATACAAGACTTAACTCGAAAAAATTCATAGTCCTCCTATATACAAATAATAAAGAGACTGAGAAAGAAATCTGGGAGACAACACTTTTCACAGTAGCCGCTAATAATAGAAAAATATTTTGGGATAACATTAACCAAACAGGAAAAGGACTTGAATGACAAAAACTTCAAGTCTTTGTAGAAAGAAATGGAAGAAGATATCAGATGATGAAAATATCTCCCATGCTCAGGGATTAGTAGGATTAACATAGTAAAAATTACCATTTTTACCAAATGCAACTACTGATCCAATACGATCCCCATAAATATTCCATCACAATCCTTTACAGACCCTGAAAGGACAATTTTCAGCTTCATATGGAAAAACAAAATAACACAGAATAGCTAAAACAATTGTGAATAATAAAAGAATGTCGGAGGTCTCACCATTCCTGATTTCAAATTCTACTACAGTTATAGCAATAAAAACTACATGGTATTGTCATAAAATCAGTCACATTGATCATTGGAATCAAAATAAAGACCCTGACATAAATCCATACACATATGAGCACTTGATTTTTAACAAAGAAGTCAGAAATACTGGGGAAAAAAAAGCATCTTCAACAAATAGCTCTGGTCAAGCTAGATGTCTTCATATAGAGTAATCAAATAGATCCATGTACACCACCCTGCACAAAACACAAGTCTCATTGGATCAAAGCATAAAACATAAAACAGACACACTGGATCTGTTAGAAGAGAAAGTGGGGCATAAACTTGAATGTATTGGCACAGGAAATGACTTTCTGAACAGAACACAGGTAGCACAGGCATTAAAATCAACAATTTATAAGTGGGACCTCACAAAACTGAAAAGCTTCTGCAAGGCGAAGGAACCTGTCAACTGAATAAAACAACAGCCTCCAGAATGGGAAAAGATTTTTACCATCGCCACATCTAACAGAGGACTAGTGTTCAAAAAACATAAAGACCCCAAGAAACTAGATATATAAAAACAAATAATGTAATTTTAAAATGGGGTACAGATCTAAACAGAGATTTCTCAATAGGGGAAACTCAGATGGCTGAGGAACACTTGAAGAAACGGTCAACATCTGTGGTAGTGTGAATGAGTTCACCCCCTCCCCACCGCCCATAGATTCATGTGTTTCGATGCTTGGCCATATGGTGTGGCACTATTAGGAGGTATGGCCTTATTGGAGTAGGTGTGGCCTTGTTGGGAAGAAGTGTGTCACTGTGTAGGCAGGCTTTGAGGTCTCCTATGTTCAAGCTTCACCTAATGTGGAATCAGAGCCTCCTCCTAGCTGCCTCTGGCAGGCAGTCCCCTCCTGCTGCTTTTTTTGGATCAAGATAAAGAACTTTCAGCTCCTCCAGCACTAATTCTGTCTGCATGCTTCCTGCCATGATGATCATGGACTGAACATCTGAAATTGGAAGCCAGTCCCAATCAAATGTTTTCCTTTATAAGAGTGGTCATGACCTTGTTGTTTCTTCATAGCAGTAAAACCCTAATCAAGACAACCCTAACCATCAGGCAAATGCAAATTAAAATGGCTTCTAGATTCCATTTCATGTCTCTCAGAATGGCTATGATCGCAAACACAAGTAACAGCTCATGCAGAGAGGATGTGGAGCAAGACAAACGAACACTCATCCATTGCTGGTGGGAGTGAAAACTTTTGCAGCCACTATGGAAACCAATATGGTAGTTCAACAGAAAGTTGGCAATTGATCTACTTCAAGACTCAGCTATACCATTGTTGGGCATATTCCCAAAGGACATTCCATCCTACCACAAAGATAGGATACTTGTTCAACCACATTCACTGTGACTTCACTCATAATATCCAGAAGCTGGAAGCAGCCTAGATGTCCCTCAGCTGAAGAATGGATAAAGACAATGTGGTAATTTACACACTGGAGTACCGTTTGCCTGTTTTTAAAAAGTGGTGTCATAAAATTTACAGACTAATGGATGGAACTTTAAAAAAAATCATCCTGAATGAGGTAACCTAGAGTCAGAAAGACAAAAATGGTGTCTATTCACTTACATAGGGATATTAGCAGTTAAATAAATGATAACAAAGTAACAATCCATAGACTCAGAGAGGTTAGGTTAAAAGGAGGGAGAAATCGAGTGGATTAATGGGTGGACTAGGGGAAGGTGGGGATGGAAAGAAGGTGGGAAATCGGGTTGGGGAAAATTCAGTGGAGGGGGAGAGTTTGAGGAGAGTCAGCTGGAATTGAGGGCTATTCGGGGGTGGTGTGAAACCTTGGTGCAGTGGAAACTTGAAGACTCCTAGAAATGGAGGACACAGAGTTTCAGCTGGCCATCTCTTGTAGCCAGATAAGGATTGCATTCAATTGAGTTGTTGGCCAAAAGGGTCCCATAGAAATCCCTAAACAACCCATGCTATTGCTAAGGCAAAGTGTTGTTCTCTGCAAACCTATAGAGTTGGGCCCATTGCTGAGGACAACACCCAAACACTGAACACAATTCACTTGAAATCAAGTTGGTGCATACATGGAACCTTCACCCCAACCTTTTAGTCTCTTTTCTGTGGGAAGGTACTATGCTGGCTACTGAAAGAGATACATGGATGCCAACCCAGTCACAAAACCTTTGATCTACTTTATGTCCTGCCTACAAAATATGCTTGAACAATGACGGCACAGAACTTATGGGGGTAGCCAACCAATATCTGATTTGACATAAGGCCCACTCTATGAGATGGAATCTGTAACTGACCCTGCTTGGGTAACCAAGAACTGGAGACTAGATAGCCCAGAGACCTAAGATAAAATCAAAGACTGCTTGTCTTTAGAGAAAAGCAATAAAGTGATTCCTAATGATATTCTGCTATAGTCATAGGTCAGTGCTTATCAGAGAGGCTTCTGGCAGCGGATGGGAACAGATGCAGAATTCCACAGCTAGACATTATACGGAGCAAGAAACTAAGTAAATTGGAGGTTCCATCCTTTCCCTCAGAGTTCAGGGGATGCTGCAGAAAAGGAGGCAGAAAGATTGTAAGAGCCAAGGGGATAGAGGACGCCAAGGGAACAAAGCCTTCTAAATCAACAAAGCAAGGCACACATGAGCTCACAGAGATTGAAGCAGGAAGCCCAGGGCATGCCAGGTCCTCTGTGTCTATATTATAGCCTTTGATTATTATATATTATATATAATACAACGTAGCTGGTTTTTCTTTTTCCCACCCTTTTATCCCCCGGTTTAACCCTCATCACTAGATAGAAGAGAAAGGATAGAGGGAGAGAGAGATACCTGAATCATTATAATTTCTTTCCTTTTGTTTCTTCTTTGACCACGACTACTAGCAAACCAAACATCAACCTCCCTAAGTGACCAGCAGCCACCACCCCCTCACTTCGGGGCCCTAGCATTTATATAACCTCTGAAAATTTCCCAGAATTGCAAACATCATACACTTGTAGAATCTATCTGCTGCTGCCAAAACCATGCCTCTGCTACAGCATGAGGCAAATCATCCATTGCTCAGCTGCTGTGGGCAGCCTGAAGCAGCCCCACATCGCTACACCTGGGGTTAATTAAAACGAAAGCACATTTTTATAAATATTCCTGTGGTTTTTTTTAAAAGAAAACAAAATTCCAAAATTGTCACTACACACACACACACACACACACACACACACAATATGTTGTATATTATACAATAGACAATTATATGATATATATGATATAGTATATTGTTATGTATTATAAATATGTAAAATTATATTATATATGTTTATATTATAGCTAATGATTTAGTGTTGTTATAAGACGCCTGACTGTAGCTGGGCGTGGTGGCCCATGCCTTTAATTCCAGCACTTGAGAGGCAGAGGCAGGCGAATTTCTGAGTTTGAGGCCAGCCTGATCTACAGAGTGAGTTCCAGGACAGCCAGGGCTATACAGAGAAACCCTGTCTCGAAAAACAAACAAACAAACAAACAAACAAACAAAACAAAGCAAAAAAACAAAAACAAAAAACGCCTGACCACCAGAGTGAATGGGTCTCTGACTCTTGTACTAGGTCTTGGGAGTCTTCGCCTTTTGCGTTATCAATGTCTAAGTTTGACATGATAATTTTTTGCTTCATCTTATTATATATTATTTTGTCATATTTGGTTGTTATCTCTTAGAAATTTGTTCTTTCCTAGTGAGAGACAGGAAGGGAGTGGATTTGGAGGGAGAGGAGAGGGGAATGAAAGAGTGGAGGGAGGGGAAACCATAGTCAGAATGTGTTGGATGAAAAAAGAATCTATTTTCAATAAATGGGGAAAATTGAAGAAGGAAGAGGAGGAGGAGAGGAAGGGGAGGAGGAGCAAGGAAAGAAAACCAAAAGCCAAACAACACAACACAACAAAACTCAAAAAAATCAAGACTACAAACAAACAAACAAACAAGTGGTACTGTGGAAGTCCCTTTAAATGGACACACTCAGGGGAACCCTTGCCTTCAGGTTGGTGCCAAGGACCCTACCACGGGTAACATGCGAGCTGAACCACACAAGATAGCCCCAGAAAAAATATAAAGAATAAAAATAAACAATGGACATGCTGAATTTGCTATCAGAGACTGAATATCAGAGGCATATGGCCCAGGTACCGAAGCAGCTACCGACCTCAGTCCTTCTCTCCATGTGCTGCAGTGCTGAATGCTGTTCCCTTGTGCTGTGGTGCAATGATTAGCTTCCACTAGTGCTGTGTGAATGGGACATTCATTGTTCGCTAGCATCATTGATTGACCTGTGAGTGACTAGGTGCACAGTAAGTCCACTGTATTCCCAAGAGATGCACTAATTATCTGTTGCTCAGTCAGTGAAACCTGTTCTGCGGTCATTGAGCAATTTCACAGGGTATCCAAAAGCATGACAAGAGTTCCTGAAGGTGGTTGTGCTCATTCCAGCCACTGTTGTGGAGTGCATGTCAGGATAAGGGTAAATCTCTTAAGTAAGCCTTTCAACTCCAGTGGTTTTTTTTTTTTTTTTTTTTTTTTTTGAGACAAGGCATTGGCCTTAAGGCACCAACAGTCATTAGGAGTTAGGTTAAAATTTCAGTGTTTGTTTTATAAGCATTTTAAAGTCATAAGGATCAGGCTTCAAGTAGCCAACCATCTACCTGCTAAATTGATGCTTTTACTTTTGGCCTTTTAAATCTCTACACTGAACATATGTATGCATAAATTCACAGCCTTAATTTCCTTGATCTTCAAAGAAGTTAGGAGTGGAGCTGATGAAGAAATTTGGGTTTATTTACAATTTAGTCAAACCAGAGAAAGAGAAAGGCTCTCAATTTCTCTCTCTACCTTCTCTGTGGCAGTATATCAACCTTGTGGAAGAGATGGGCAATCTGAATATGCTGAGTTAGCCATGGGACAGATGGTCAGCACTGGGTGAAAGCCCTTCCGGCTGAACATTCCTCCTGCACCTTTAGACTCCAGGACTCCTGAGGAAATTTGAATTCCTTGGGGTCCACTTTTATAGGAGCCCTGTTTTATTCTGAGATACTGAACACAAGAGGTTGGTTCTGTAGACAGGAAAGGGAAGAAATAGAAAAATAGATGATTGTTTCAAAGATACTTGACCTGTAAAGGTTAAAGCAGGAGGATTTTCTTGTGATAGTATTCTTGTTAAGACCTGGGTAGCCATTGCCTTTACTGTAGCCATTTTGTTTTATGCCTCTAGCCAGCCAAGTTACATTGTTACAGAGGAACTTTCTCATTCCCAAATTAACTATTAAAGGCATATCCTGTTAAGTTCTATGCTTTGGTGTTCTTTGAAATTCCCCAGACCCTCTTCCTCCTTTAGAGCCAATAGCAACAAATAGCTTTGTATCATTAGCTACTATAAGCTTGGATTCGAACCAACCACCACAACTGCCTGGCAGTAATTCCTGTACATTTGTCTGAGCTTTTATGGTTGCTATGAGCTTTTGTGGAGTTTGCCTTTATAAGCTCTCCCTGGGAAAGAGTCAAGCTCGTAGTCTCAGTTTCCAAGTCAGACCTGCGTGACCGATCAGTCCCAGGGTCTGCTTGACTGAGAGTGGTCTGTTCGGGGACTCCTGGGCGCCAACACTCAAGCCGGCCCGTGTAGAGACTGCCGGGCGCCAACACTCAAGCCGGCCCGTGTAGAGACTGCCGGGCGCCAACACTCAAGCCGGCCCGTGTAGAGACCGCTTTGATTTCCTATAAGGTAAAGTAGGCCATCTGGTCTCTGATTCTAATTTGGGATTTTTGTGTAAGTGATCCTAGATTGTTGGACTGTGGGGACTTCAGTCTCTGAGAAATGTGTTAACAAATGAAAGAAAAGCAAAAGAGGAAGGAAGAGAGGGAGTGGGGAAGAAAAAAAAGGAGAAAAGGAAGGAAAGAGGGAAGGAAGGAAGGAAGGAAGGAAGGAAGGAAGGAAGGAAGGAAGGAAGGACATGAAATTATTTAGTATGTGGTATTTGAGCACCTGAAGGAATCAGAAGCCCACATTTCAGTCCTTTCCATCATCCTGTGACCTGGGATCTGGGGGAAGTGGATGGAGCTCCTGGGGCCATCTTGGGCTATGAGGTTGAACACACGCAGGGTGCAGGGAAGGGGTGGAAAACAGAGCAAGAGTGTACCTGGTGGCTACGTGGATATGACGTATTAGTCATAGATGTGACCTCTATGCTTGTAGTCACTTGGTGTCAAAGTGTAAATCCTACATTTCAGCTGCTGTTGATTTAGGCTTGTTACATGATGCCAGATAAATTATCGAGGCTCAGAGGTATGACGTGTCTGGTCCATGGCTGAACTATAGTCCTTGGAACAGAGATTTGGATCCTGGCCTCCTAGTTCTAGAGTTTGTACCTTTAACTACCAAGTTCTAGAACTTCCAAGACTTCAGAAAAGCTGGGGGCGGGGGCAGTGGGGGGGAACCAGAAACTTATATTGAGAGCAGAGAATACAATAAAAGTTTGAACTTGTCATCAATAGTACTGATGACCTTTTACTGTAAGGCTCAGGAAGAAAGTGTTGGTCTTTTCCTTATCTTGTTTATTTAAACTGCTGACCAGTCTGAAGGTCTGAATAGGCCTGC
Organism: Mus minutoides; assembly: GCA_902729485.2. NCBI lineage: Eukaryota > Metazoa > Chordata > Mammalia > Rodentia > Muridae > Mus > Mus minutoides. The sequence continues at coordinate 38,880 of CACVCL010029449.1, read as the reverse complement.
AGGAGACATTAGAATAACCTCCCTATCAGCTGTTCCATGGTCATCCTGCAATTGTGTTGGCCACGAGCAGCATGTGTTTCAATTATGTGCAATCAACAAAAGACAAATATCACAGAGGGCTTCCCTGCTCAAAGCCTTTCATTTGTGGGAAAGCAACACAAACAAATGAAGTTACCTACACTGTGTCTAATTAGGTAATCTAATAAATGCATCTTTTTGCTTTGGGTTTTAATCTTGCCATACGATATTAGTTCCTTTCTTCTAGAAAAGAAGACACAGGGAAAGCATATCAGTGAGTTAATAGTCTTGTGTTAGGCTGCATTCTTAGCTGCTTGCGGCTGCCTGTGGTCCCACGGGGGCTGTAAGCGGAAGGCTGGACGGGCCCGTAGGTCAGCTGCTATTGGAACTTGGAAGTTGTATGTAGCTCTGAGGACAACTGATTGTCTCCCCAGGAGAATTGAGACAAAGGACTCCAGAGGAAGCAGCGGGCACTTCAGGACACAAGTGCCTGATATAATGGTCACAGTTACTCTGTACATTTTTTCCTATTTATTTAAGCGTGAGGATTAAATGCTTAATTTTTCATCAGCAGACTGAATGGAAATGCACAAAAAAAGACTCAAGGGCTATAATAACATATTTTTTTATGGTCTATGTGGAAAAATTGGATTTTTTAAAAAGTTAAGTTTAGCCGGGCGTGGTGGCTCACGCCTTTAATCCCAGCACTCGGGAGGCAGAGGCAGGCAGATTTCTGAGTTCGAGGCCAGCCTGGTCTACAAAGTGAGTTCCAGGACAGCCAGGGCTATACAGAGAAACCCTGTCTCGAAAAACCAAAAAACCAAAAAACAAAAACAAAAACAAAAAAACAAAAAACAAACAAAAAAAACATTAAAAAAAAAAGTTAAGTTTATTCTTTGTTTTGACACAGCAGGTCTTTTTAAAATTACACACAAAAGCCAAAGGGAACTTTCTGAATGTTTTTAGAAACCCAATTCCTAAGTATGACCTGAGACTGGTCCACACTGTAGTTATTGAGACTAGCTCATTTGGATAGCTTTTGGAGAGTCACCAAGCATTTACTATGTTGAAGGCAATGCTATCACATCACTTATCATGTATGCTGAGTGAGTTCCCTGTGGCCTGTGGATCAAAGTTTGCTGTCCTAAGATAATGTGTGATAAACTCTGTGATTCCCACTTTAATAAAACAATCTTGTAAGTTGTTTTCCAGTGAGAAGGACTCTCATGTACAAAGTTCACTGACAGTTTATCTTCTGAATAAGACCCACAAGGCTACAACATATTAAGAATCTAATCTGAGCAAGTGAAAAACAAGACATACATTTTAATATCAATTTCCTTTCTCTCCATTTCTTTGACCCTTTGGTTTATGAATATATCATTGCTGCTATCAAACATTTAATTTTCAAGAACTTTATTTTCTCGTTTGTGTGGGATTTGCTGCTACCTGTCTATAAACGTTAGTTATACTTTCTCTAAAACTTTGTTCTGCTCTCTGAATTGTCTGTTTCTTCTCTGTTTTTGTTTCCAGTTTTGCTGTCAGATTTCCACTGCAATGTGGAGTCATCTTTGGCTGTTTGGTAATATTTAAAAGTGAGATATCAAAGGTTAAACCAAACTGTTATGCTCAGGGGAGAAGCTTCGCAATAGTTGTTACCTTGGGATGACTGATGGAACCCAGTCACTTCATTAGCACTCCCAAAGTGTCAAAATCTGCAGAATTTTCTTTTGGTCAGTCCTTTGCCCTGAACGGGCTCTTTTTGATTTGTCTGTGCTTCCGTAGTCTAACTATTGGTTTTTAGTGCAAGTCAGGAAGAAAGTGCTTGGTTTGAATAATCTAGTTTCTAGCTTTTCATCTAATTTCCCTACATTCATCTAGGTACTTCTTCCTCCTTGAGCTGTTCCCAGGGCCCCAAGATCTAGGGAGTTTCCAATCTACTCATTAAAGTAGAAGACCTGATTTTCTAGGGAGCAGAGGAAAATACATTTGCCGGAGGGAGGGAAAACAGACGTGTGCAAAACTATTGCTGCGGTAGGAAGGTGGCTCAGTGGCTAAGAGTGCTTGGTTTGTAAGCCCGAGGACCTGAGTTCAAATCTCCAGCATGGGGCATGGCCTAAAGGGCAATCCCAACATTATGGAGAGGAGACCGGCAGATATCAGGAGCTAACTGGTTAGCTTCCAGTTCAGTGAGAAACCCTGTCTCAAGGGACTAAAGTGAAGAATAAAGGAAGACATCTGACATCCTGCTCTGGCCGCTGGATGTGTGTACTGATATACTCCACCCTCACCCATGTGCATGTGCCTCACCAGACACCTGCTTCTATGATTTCATGGTTCTGAGTTTATTTTCTACATTCCCAATTTGGTGTTGTGATTGCAAGAACCTATGGCTAGGTAGGTCATTGGCCCTTGTTTCAGTGAGGTTTTGCTATATTGCTTTGGCTCCTGGCAGATTGAACTTGAACACTCTCCCAGGAGCTATCTTTGGATTAGAGAATCACACACACACACACACACACACACACACACACACACACAAGCTTATTTTTAAAAATACCTTGGCTACCTCAAAGGCTGGGCAGTCCTAAACCTTCTCCTGCGACTCCAGGCCCAATCAGGGAAGAGGCCAATGGTCACTTACCCAAAAAGTCACTGCTTTATCTCCTGCAGCTCCTGCATCCCAGCCTTCTACCCTAAGTCATGGCATTCCTGCTCCATTCCTCTCTGCATCCTACCTCCGCAACTCTGAGTATCCCACCCACTGCCCAGCCATTAGCCATCGGCATCTTTATTGATTGATCAAAAACCGATTGAGGGCAAGAATGTGAACAAGCAGATTCTGGATTGAATCTGAGCATTAGAACCAATCTCCATCAGGCCGGGGGGGGGGCGGGGGGGCTACTAAAATTACTCTGGTAATTGGCACCAAATTAAACTGACTCCTAATGGCACTGTACACACAGATTATGGCATCGTTCAGCTCTTATGGAAGAAGCTTATTTCTGCAGTCAATAGTGGTTATCACAGAGACCCACTGTACTGGCTAGGTTTGTGTCAACTTGACACAGCTGGAGTTATCACAGAGAAAGGAGCTTCAGTTGGGGAAATGCCTCCATGAGATCTAGCTGTGAGGCATTTTCTCAATTAGTGATCAAGGGCCCCTTGTGGGTGGATCCATATCTGGGCTGGCAGTCTTGGGTTCTATAAGAGAGCAGGCTGAGCAAGCCGGGGGAAGCAAGCCAGTAAAGAACATCCCTCCTTGGCTTCTGCATCAGCTCCTGCTTGAGTTCCAGTCCTGACTTCCTTTGGTGATGCTGAATAAACCCTTTCCTCCCCAACTTGCTTCTTGGTCATGATGTTTGTGTAGGAATAGAAACCCTGACTAAGACACCCACCAATGGTAAAGGTGCAGAAAGTAAGACTGGGGGGTACTCAACCATAAACGAGACATCTATATTATACTTCCTCCTCCACCCACGGCCCCAGAGTCATTGCAGAAGAAGGCAATACTTTTTTTTTTTTTTAAGAGACAGAGGTAATGGTTGACTGACTATAAGAAAGCAAGCCGTGGATATAACAAAGCACGTATGCTCCCACAGCAGTTGTGACAGCATACACAAGGACTGTGCAAACCCTAGCCCGACAGAATCACAGCATGGAGAGGGCATGTTGGGACAAAGTCCCTCCCCTAGCTGAGGAACTATTGGTAGCTACTAGCTGCTAGGAGGAGAGTTGATTTTCTTTAAGGCATGTCCTGGTAGGTTGGCCATGTGGCAGTGGATGGCCACATACCCAAGAATGTGTGGGTAACACAAATTGCCCTAGCTGGATGAAAAATCAAAAGGGTACACACATCTGTGTGGATGTGGAAAGGATGTTGGACGGTGGTCAATATACATTGTATGAATTTCTCAAAGAGTCAGTTAAAAAAATAAGCCAGGAAAAAGGAATTGAGGAGCTATTTCTCAAGGAAACCATATCACAGACTGAGTAATTTCTCACACTTCTGTTCTTACTGGACACCTGCTTTCTATCAGGACTTTTCCAAGTCCTGAAGAAGTAGCTGTTAACAAGACAGAAGAGGTGTCCTGAGTTATGTGGGCCACAGGAGCTAGGTATTCCCTTAGGTACTTGGGAACCAACTGTGCTAGTTAGATTCCCAATACTATAGACCCAAGACAATCAACACAATGGGAGGAAAGACATATCACCATAGTTTCATAGTTCCATGATCAATTGACATCATTGTTTTGTATGTCATTACAGAGATTGTGTATTGGACTAAAGGTGTTCACTTCATGGAACTGGGAAGTAAAGAGGATGGGTATAGACCATATCCTCAGAGTCCCGTAACTTCCTGAAACTAAGTCTTACCTTTTGAAGGTCCCACTACCTCCCAGTGGGGCCACAAGCTAGTGAGCAAACCTTTACACAGCTTTGAGGAACATTTTAGGTCTAAACCACAGCACTTACCATTTAGTAGGTAATGAGCTAGACACTAGAAATCCAAGATAAAGAATTATCAATCTTCGCCTTCACTCAGGGCATCACGCAACAAGGGGAAAAGGGAAGATTTGACGGGCAACGCCAATGATGTGTAGTGAGTAATGGCTAGCCAGGAAAGCTCTCACTGGTGTGGATCAGGAGACTTGTGTTGACACTGTTCCATGACAGGTGACACTGAAGCTGCCACCCGAACAACACATGGGGCTTAAACAAGTGAAGAGAGAGGAAGCACATAAGGGGATCATGAAAAGGCAAAAGAGTATGTGAGCAGGCCATTGTGGCAGCAGGGTAGACGGGGCAGGAAAAAATGGAACAGGATTGGTAGGCAGAATCTCGTGGCTGAGAGCTTGGTGGCACTCTGGGAAGAGCTGATGATGCTGAAGCAAGGAAGAGGTGTTGGGAATGGCCATTGGCCATGCTAGTCATGACGGGTTTGGGAATGGACCGAATTTGAAGAGTGAAAGAGATTTTTAAAATAATCATAGACATCTAGCTTAAGCAGCAAGGCAGATGCCTTGCTAACTCTCCTGGGCTAGCATTAAACGTGATCTGTATGTAAAGGTGATACTGGATTGCTGATTCTCCCACCTGCAGCTTCTGAATGCTAGGATTGCAGGCGTGTGCACCACACCAGGCCTGTCTCTGTGTGGTGCTGAAGACTGAACTCAAGGCTTTGTGTATTGTAGACAAGCAGTCTACCAACTGGGTTGTATTCCCAGCCCTCTTTAGCTAGACAAGGATTTTCTCAGGAAAGCTGGGAAGGCAGCCCCCATATTTCCCAAGTTGATTTAAAGAACCCTGGGCCACCCAGGAGGGAACATGCAATAGGCACCTAGATGAGTCTGAAACAGCTTGGGTGAGCTATCCTGGAGTGCCGCCAGTTAGGGACGCTTGAGCACACTGCTGCAGATGAGCCATGAGATTAGCCAGGAAGAGCGCATGTGCTCATAGGCTGTGAGCACAGAGGGAAAGAGCATGGGAAGTAGTCCAGACAGGTAGGTGGTAGACGCCTGGCAAAAGGACAGGAGGGTGAGGAGAAGCCACCCAACAAGAATAACAACAAGTTTAACAATGTGGAGGTCATTCTTTATCTTGGCAAGAGAGAATGCACTGGTTGATGTCAACTCCAACAGGCCCTATAGAAATGTAAAGCAGACTCACGCCACTTCTCTGTTCAAAGCTCCAGGCCTTCCCTTAAGCTCCTTGCTTAGCAGAGATACAGGGAGCTTGGATAACCCTGGAGTTGTGTGAAGCTTGCCACCTCCAAACAACCACCCGTGGGCCTCATCTTGGAATCTCTGCTTTGATGGTCACACTGACTCTTTACTGTTGCTGGGGAAGCCAGAGTTTCCTGCCAGGGCGACCTGGCAGCTGCTTGCTTAGTCAGGAATGATGCTCTTAGATTCTGCTGAACTCACGTCTCTGCTTTCTACAGGTTTGTCTCAAATGCTACTTGTAAGTGACCTCAGCTGACACTTCCTTTAGATCAGAGTCCCTGAGAGCTCCATCCTTATTTCCTACTTTATTATGTTTTCATAGCATCATTTACTATTATTTTCAAAATTTATCTCAGCATCTTCACAGTACAAGAAGAGCAGTATACCTACTTTATAAAGGCTGTGGGAAACAGTCAGTACATCAAAAGCCCTTTGTATAGAGATTTGCCCATCAAAGGGGCTCAGTCACACTGGCAATAACTGTTTCCTCTCAATCTTCAAAGACAGGTTAAAGGTTGACACAGAGTTTAGTGTTTGGAGTACTTTTAGCAGCCGAGAGAACTTGGTGGATGTAGCTGACAGTGTCTGTGTCTGTGAAGGTGTGAATATAGCACCGTTGACTCTGGCTCATCCTTTCCACAGTGACTGAGAATTATTTCTCCCCCACCCAATAATGCTGACACCTTCACAGTATTTCCAACAGCAACTACAGCACCCGTGGCAAACGTGTACAGTTGTAACTGCTACCAGCATTACAGTTGGACAGCTGTCTTTACAGACACATATAGAGTCTCAAGGGAGGAGAGTTTGCTGGCATTTTGTTAACATTGGGGGTTTGCACCAGCTTAGATGTTTCTCTGTCTCGAGAGCATGTTCTCTTGTCAACGTGAGTCGCTGTTCTCCGCCGTGGGTGGCAGATACTGGAGATCATCCCTCCACACTTGGGAGGCATTTTCTTTGGCTACAGTTCAATAGTAGTTTGCACTGCATTCTTGTCTAGCCTGGCGTGTTGCTTGTGCAATGGGAATGCTTACAAAGCCAGCCTGTCTTGGGGGCTGTTAATTAATCCATCTTCACTCCTTGGGAGGTGACCCAGGAATGTGTATGGAGTGATTCTTAATAGGCAGAACCACATTTCTCAGAGGAAGCCATGTCCAAAAGCGCAGTTTCACTCAAGTGTTTACTGAAGAGACTGACTTCCCAGTTTCACCCTAGCTCCACTCCTCAGAACCTCTAAAGTAGCTTGGAAATCTGCTACTTTAAAATATTCTGTAAGGCCAGTTTAATACTTGTTAACTCTGTCCATAATTCTGTAAACTCTGGTTCTAGTTAGAAAAATCAGTGCCGGACAATTTGAGTGGAATACAGCCATAGACAGAAGCAACCACTTCACCTCTGCATGGATTCAACCCAAGGAAAAGGGATGTGTGTGTGCATGCACGTGCGAATGGTGTGTATCTGGTAGTGCACCCTTGGAAAGGGGACCATGCTAGAGCACAGGAGCGTGTCTTCTGGCCTCTGGAAAGGGATGGGCTCAGAAAAATAAAGAGATTCCACTTTTACTAGTTCTCAAGTAAGAAGAACGTAACCTCACATTTCCCTCCTGGGCCCTTGAGATCTGTGTGTTTGGCTGATATTCTTACTAGAGGAGGCTACTGATCACTTACAGATCTGGGTAACTCTGCACTTACGTTGAAACATGCAGGCTGAGGGTCAGTCCACCTGAGTTCAAGAATACGTTCATCACAGGCATCCTTGGTATGGCTCACACATCACTACACTAGGGCAGTACCCCACAGGCGTGGGGAGACTTAGAATGCCTAACTGCAAAGAGGTACAATTGTGGTCTATTGGTCCTGTGAAGATACACTTTCTGATTCTGTAGGACTGGGGTGGCCCTGAGATGCCTTTACATCAAGTTCTCTGCTGCTGTTGCTGCTGCCACTGCTGCTGGCTCAAACCCTCACTGAGTAGTTAGTGGTCTTGCTTCTTCTTTCTCCTTCCCTTTTGCATTTCTTGCTGTTTTCCTCCTTTGCCCATTCCTCCCCTTCCTCCCCCACCGTGTGCATCTGTCTGTCTGTCTTTGTCTCTCTCTCTTTCCCTGTGTGTGTGTGTGTGTGTGTGTGTGTGTGTGTGTGTGTGCGCAGTGTATTTTGAATGCACCCCTATAGTCACCTGTTCAGAGACCAGTGCCTTCCCCTTTCAACCCACACTTTAGTTTCTGAGACAGGAACTCTCAATGAACTATAGTTCGTTTTCAAAAGCATTTCGCTGGGACTGGATGTAGCTTGGTGGTTCAGCATTTTGCTAACATGAACAGAGCCTAGTGTTTGGGTCCTGTAAACAAAATGCTCCTGATAGATAACTTTGAACTTTAACCAGGGCAGTTTGAACTTTGCTACTATAATAAGTTCTTATGCCTCCGTATTGATTTCCTTACTCTCTCCAAATGATGTAACGTATTGACTCATCATAGTAGCTTAGGAAACCGAGAATTTAAGAAAATTAATAAACTCTCCTCAAACTATTCCACAAAATAGAAACAGAAGGTACTCTACCCAGTTCATTTTATGAAGCCACAATTACTCTGATACCTAAACCACACAAAGATCCAACAAAGAAAGAGAACTTCAGACCAATTTCCCTTATGAATATCGATGCAAAAATACCCAATAAAATCCTCACAAACCGAATCCAAGAACACATCAAAACGGTCATCCATCATGACCAAGTAAGTAAGCTTCATCCTAGGGATGCAGGGATGGTTTTAATATATGGAAATTCATCAACATAATCCACTATATAAACAAACTCAAAGAAAAAAATCACATGATCGTCTCGTTAGATGCTGAGAAAACATTTGACAAAATCCAACACCCTTTCATGATGAAAGTCTTAGAAAGATCAGGAATTCAAGACCCATACCTAAACATAATAAAAGCAATATACACCAAACCAGTAGCAAACATCAAACTAAATGGAGAGAAACTCGAATCAATCCCACTAAAATCAGAGACTAGACAAGGCTGCCCACTTTCTCCCTACCTATTCAATATAGTACTTGAAGTTCTAACCAGAGCAGTTTGACAACAAAAGGAGATCAAGGGGATACAAATTGGAAAGGAAGAAGTCAAAATATCACTATTTGCAGATGATATGATAGTATATATAAGTGACCCTAAAAATTCCACCAGAGAACTCTCAACCTTGATAAACAGCTTCAGTGCAGTAGCTGGATATAAAATTAATTCAAATAAATCAGTGTCCTTTCTCTGCACAAAGGATAAACAAGATGAGAAAGAAATTAGGGAAACAACACCCTTTACGATAGTCACAAATAATATAAAATATTTTGGTGTGATTTAACTAAGGAAGTGAAAGATTGTATGACAAGAACTTCAAGTCTCTGAAGAAAGAAATTGAGGATGATCTCAGAAGAGGGAAAGATACCGCATGCTCATGTATTGGCAGGATTAATATAGTCAAAATGGCTATCCTGCTGAAAGCAATCTACAGATTCAATGCAATCCCCATCAAAATTCCAACTCAATTCTTCAACAAATTAGAAAGGGCAATTTGCAAATTCATCTGGAACAACAAAAAACCTCAGATAGCAAAAACTATTCTCAACAATAAAAGAACCTTTGGGGGAATCACCATGCCTGACCTCAAGCTGTACTACAGAGCAATTGTGATAAAAAAAAAACTGCATGGTACTGGTGCAGCGACAGACAGGTAGATCAATGGAATAGAATTGAAGACTCAGAAATGCACCCACACACCTGGTTACTTGATCTTTGACAAGGGAGCTAAAACCCATCCAGTGGAAAAAAGACAGCATTTTCACCTGGCGGTTATCATGTAGAAGGATGGGAATTGATACATTTTCATCTCCTTGTACAAAGCTCAAGTGTAAGTGGATCAAAGAACTCCACATAAAACCAGAGACAATGAAATTTATAGAGGAGAAAGTGAGGAAAACCCTCGAAGGTATGGGCACAGGGGAGAAATTCCTGAACAGAACAGCAATGGCCTGTGCTGTAAGATCAAGAATTGACAAATGGGACCTCATGAAATTGCAAAGCTTCTGTAGGGCAAAAGATACTGTCAATTAAACAAAAAGGCCACCAACAGATTGGGAAAAATTTTTTGCCAATCCTAAATCTGATAAGGGACTAATATCCAACATATACAAAGAGCTCAAGAAGTTGAAATGCAGAAATTCAAATAACCCCATTAAAAATGGGATACAGAGCTAAACAAAGAATTCTCAACTGAGGAATACCGAAGGGCTGGGAAGCACGTGAGAAAATGTTCAACATCCTTAATAATCAGGTAAATGCAAATAAAAAACCCCTGAGATTCCAAAAAAATCCAAAAATTCAGGTGACAGCAGATGCTGGTGAGGATGTGGAGAAAGAAAAACACTCCTCCATTGCTGGTGGGATTGCAAGCTGGTACAACCACTCTGGAAATCAGTCTGGCGATTCCTCAGAAAACTAGACAAAGTACTACCAGAAGATCCAGCAATACCTCTACTGGGCAAGAAGATGTTCCAACTGGTAACAAGGACATATGCTCCACTATGTTAATAGCAGCCCTATTTATAATAGCCAGAAGCTGGAAAGAACCCAGATGTCCCTCAACAGAGGAATGGATATAGAAAATGTGGTACATTTACACAATGGAGTACTACTCAGCTATTAAAAACAATGAATTTATGAAATTTTTGGGCAAATGGATGTATCTGAAGGATAATTCCTGAGTGAGGTAACCCAATCACAAAAGAAGTCACTTGATATGCACTCACTGATAAGGGGATATTAGCCCAGAAACCTAGAATACCCAAGATACAACTTCCAAAACACAAGAAAATCATGTAGGAAGACCAACGCATGGATACTTCATTTCTCCCTAGAATAGGGAATAAAATATCCATGGAAGAGTTGCAGAGACAAAGTTTGGAGCTAAGACGAAAGGATGGACCATCCAGAGACTGCCCCACCTGGGTGTCTATCCCATAATCAGCCACCAAACGTAGACACTATTGCATACGCCAGGAAGATTTTGCTGAAAGGACCCTGATATAGCTGTCTCCTGTGAGGCTTTGTCAGTGCCTGGCAAATACAGAAGTGGATGCTCATCGTCATCTATAGGATGGAACACAAGGTCCCCAATGTAGGAGCTAGAGAAAGTACCCAAGAGCCAAAGGGGTCTTCAACCCAATAGGTGGAATGACAATATGAACTAATCAGAACCCCCAGAGCTCGTGTCTCTAGCTGCATATGTATTAGAAGATGGCCTAGTCAGCCATCATTGGGAAGAGAGGCCCCTTGGTCTAGCAAACTTTATATGCCCCAGTATAGGGGAACACCAGTGCCAAGAAGTGGGAATGTGTGGGTAGGGGAGCAGGGCGGGGGAGGGTATAGGGGATTTTTGGGATAGCATTTGAAATGTAATTGAAGAAAATATCTAATAAAAAAATAAAAAAAATAAAAGTGAAACTAAAGACAAAATAGCTACTGAGATACACATCACCCATTTAAATAAATCACATTTTATGTTGTAGATAAAAAAGAAAATAAATAAAAATACAAGCAGTGCTTTAATCTTTATTTTCTTTCTTTTAATGGTGCATTTTATTAGTTTTGTATTATGAGGATGTCAGGGACTCCACCGAAAGGTGGACATTTACAGGCAAAATATTGAGCCCTGTCATTTGTCATTATGCCTGATGGATTGTCATTTTAGGTACCTCTGCTCCTTGCAGAAGATCAGAAAGACTTTCGTTATGTCCTGATGACGAACAAGATGTCAAGTCGCTATCGGTCCTGCACCACCCTGAGAAATGACTCCCTACTATACATAGAAATAGTGCATAAAGTGAGAAAAGGGCTTTTCTTATTCAGTTGAGCTGGAAAGTGGACGTTAGCATGTTAGAATTAGGATTCAATGTCTATTGATCAACCAACCATCCTGCAACCCAGAAACTAAGGGTAATGAATTGATAGGCGATCGTCTGCTTCCCCCTAGTGGTGAAGATGGCTCTGGCACTTGAGTTCCGCATGTGTTTAGGACCTGAATTGCTTATGAATTATTTTGAATTAGTGACATGGATTGCTTTTATTATGACAGTGACAATATGTGTGTGTGTGTGTGTGTGTGTGTGTGTGTGTGTGTGTGTGTGTGTGTGTGTGTATGATGCTGTGTCATAATGCTGAAACCATTTTGCAGTTACTTAACCGAATCAATAATATCTGTGGCAGTCAAAGCTTGTGACCCATCTAATTTCTTTCTGACTCACCATCTCAACTCATGAATCAAATTAATTCTCATTTGCTGCAAAGTAATCGTAAAGGAAGAAATTCATGTGATTGTGTTACTTCCTGTCGCAGTAGGTAGCTTTGATTGTTACCCTGCAGTGCAGACACCTGAGAAGAGAACCTGAACTCAGAACCCTCCTTCCCTACCCGTTTCCTTCCCCAGTCAGCCTGCTGTCAGACATTACTTAGGGGACGTTTGTTATGCTCTGTCCAGCTGACCAAGTTCCAAGAGGTGTCCGTGTTTTCTCATGTTTAGCCAGTTTCAACTTCACTGCAATAACTGTGCCCATCCTTTCTAACTTTTAAAATAAAATTAAGCCAAGCGTTTCCATACCGACAATTTCTCTGGAAACTCTCGATTGCCCTGGCACGTGGTTACTGCTAATTATTTCATTTTTAAACCTACCACTGGTGGAGCAAGGCTGTGTCAGGGTGGGGGTTGGTCCAGTGCCCAACCTTTTGCAATGAGCCAATGAATTATTTGTGCTTCTGCCTCCAAACAATGTCATATTCATCTTTGTATCCTCAGGACCCAGCAGCACTCAAGGGATAGTGTAATGCTCCCAAGATATTGAAAGTAAATCTAAAATAGCTGGATTTAGGGGAGAACAGAACAGGTACAACACACACCTGGCGGTATTACATTAAGACCGTCTGGCTAAAGGACAGGGAGAAGAGGGTACAGGGTTCAAGGTTTGGCTGAAGCAAGAACAGATCAAACTGATGGTCTGGAAACATGCTAGTCAGCACACAGACTACATTGTTGCACGCTCTCTGCTTCTAATTATATTCAAAATGTTCCCCCAGCAAGAAGTAAAAAACGAACTCACATCTGTTTGAGATCCCCAGGCACAAGAAGGAGTTGGCGGAGTGATAATGAGCCAGGATGTCACTTCTGCCTGGAAAAGCTTGTTTACTTTGCATTTTGTCACATGAGCCCTTTGTGGGGGACAATGACTATGATACCCACCTCTTCTGGGGGAGAAGCCAAGGTGAGGGTGCTGACTGCCTTGGCTTGTCAGCCCTTGCAAAGGGTCTCAGCTTCCAAGGGATAAAACCCTCATTCAGCTGTGAGAAGTAACAATTGGATCATAAACGGGGCATGGTCATGAGTCACCCTTTGGCTCAGATTCTGTAAACCGATTCCTCTTTAACAATGGCCGGAACAAGAGATCACAGGAACTGATGGCATTGTCTGATGTGAGACGCCTGGAAATTTCCACTACAGGGGGATGATGTCATGGGACTTGATACCAACTTTAGCCATTAAAGAAATTTAAGGATGAAAACTACATACAAGTGAGAAGTAGATTTGATGTCTTTTTCATGTGGAGAGACTAAAAATAAGTACATGGTGGATCTATAGATGTGGAATACTGTGACAGCTTATGTACACGAATCAAAAGGTTGAGGTATACAGTACTACACCAGTGGATAAGCCTTCAAAGAATTTGGCTGGATGAAAAAGTATAACCATAAAAGGGCACACTCTTAATATTGTATTTCTCTGGAATGCCAAGAATCCTCAGATCTATAGAGACAGCTAGAAAATGAATGGTTGTGAAGGTGTGTGGAGAGAGAGAGAGAGAGAGAGAGAGAGAGAGAGAGAGAGAGAGAGAAGAATATGAATGGATGGCGGTTTGTTTGGGGGTGATGACAGTGCCCTGAGACTATGATTCTGGAAACACACTGAAAATGACCGAGTTGTCCATTTCATTTTATGTAGTTTTTAATTATATCTTTGCATGTGGTCCCTATGGGGTGTATGAATTTAAGTAAAGTTGCCTTCAGAGTCCAGAAAATGTTGGGTTTCCTGGAACTGGAATTGCAGGTGGTGGGGAAGTTCCCAGCATGGGACCTGAGTGTTGAACTAGAATCCACTGCATACACTTAATACTGACTATCATGAGAAAAGTAGTACGTTGAAGAAATGTGACTGTGCCACTCAGTGAATGTCAGCACCACGACGAACTGGAGGCAAGGGTTCTGTGGGTCTTTTGTAAGACGAGCACCAGTCATTTTGCAGATGTCTGTGCCAAGGATGCAATCCAAGTCTGAAGGGAGACCCTAGTAAGCAGATCTGTGTTATTAAAAAACTATCGAGGTCATCAACAATGACCCAAGGGCTTTTGTGTGTAAAGGAGAGGAAAGAACTGCATAGCCTAGGTGTAACCTGGTCCCTGCATCAGGAGAAAATATAAAAAAAAACAAACAAACCACAACCCCAGGGTTGAGGCCATGGCTCAGTGGATATTGTGCTTAATACATAAGCCTGGGGACAGTTAGGATCTCCAGCAAATTGGAGCAAACGCTGAAGGTAAGAGAACAGAACTGTGGCAACATTTCTTTCTTTCTTTCTTTCTTTCTTTCTTTCTTTCTTTCTTTCTTTCTTTCTTTCTTTCTTTCTCTCTCTCTCTCTCTCTCTTTCCTTCCTTCTTTCTTTCCTTCCTTCCTTCCTTCCTTCCTTCCTTCCTTCCTTCCTTCCTTCCTTCCTTCCTTCCTTCTTTCTTACTTACTTTCTTTCTTTTTTCTTTTTTTCTTTTGTTTTTTTCGATACAAGGTTTCTCTGTATAGCCCTGGCTGTCCTGGAACTCACTTTGTAGACCAGGCTGGCCTCAAACTCAGAGACCCGGATGCCTCTACCTCCCGAGTGCTGGGATTAAAGGCATGCACCACCACGCCTGGCACAACATTAATTTCTTGAGTTTGATCATTGCACTGTATTTATTTAGCTTTTAGGAAACACAGACTGAAGTATTTACGGGTAAGTACCATCTGCACTTAATGCTCAAATAGTTCAGTAACAAACTTGTGTGTGTGTGTCATGCACAACCACACAACGCAAGAAACACTATTCTTTAAAAATCCCTGTAGAACTTTGAAGAGCCTGATTGAAAAGCCGAAGTCCCCCTTAACAACACAGCTGGGAGCCAGCAAGTGCATGAAGTGGCACCTCCTTGATGGGACCCAGGAGGAGAGCATCCGCAGCAGACACAGATATTCCGAGGACGGTGCATTTCTCTCTCCAGCAGTGCCGAGAAGCCTGCTGTTCTCATGAACATCCGTGCACGCTCTCTGCCCCATCCCTGCGGCACCTCACTGCTAAGGTTGTAGTCTACCATGCCTGGACAGCTTTCCTAAGCACAACATTTTCTAAGTGGGGCTTCCTCTTCTCTGCTTGATCTCTGGAATACCTCTCCATGCAAATGAGGTATCCCTAGAACCTTAAACCTCAGCCAATGAAACATCCCCCTAAGGAGATTCCCTTCCCACTTTCCACGGTTTATATAGCCCTTGATTCACCCCAATAAAATGTACGCACACGAGCTTAGTTGATTAAGTGAGCTGTTTTGTTTGTTTTTATTAAATTATTTCATTTATTTACATTCCAAATGTTGCCCCGCTTCCCAGACTCCCTCCCATAGTTCTTTACCCCCTCCTACGGGAGGGTGCTCCTCTACCCACCTTCACTCCCCTATCCACCCACCCCAACCTTATCACTACCCCAGCATCTCCCTTCCCTTGGGCATCAATCAAGTCTCTACAGGATTAGGCACATTGAGGCCAGACAAGGCAGTCCTCTGCTATATATATGTGCCTGGTCCCACAGAGCAGCCCATGTATGATCTTTGGTTGGTGGCTTAGTCTCTGGGGGCTCCCAAGGGTCTGGGTTAGTTGATACTGTTTTTGTTCCTATGGGGTTGCCCTCCCCTTCACCAAGGGAGCTGGTTTTTTTTTTTTTTTTTAAGAGCTGTAACACTGAAGAGCTGTAACTCTGAAATCCTTGGAGACCTCCTTCCCTGCAGCATTTACTGCCAGATGGGGATCCTGCTGACCCACCCGTTACTGACATGGCTTTCATTTTTTTCCTGCCTGATGTGCTTTGGACCTCGGAGACTTCCGGGAAGAGGTGAACCTTGGAACTCATCCTTCCCCACTTGGTGTGCTGCAGTGTCCTGACATCCCCAGGGAAGAAATGGAAAAATGGAACCACACCTACCTGTTGATGTCTCCAAAGATGAGAAAATTGTTGTGAAATGAGGAACAGACACGTGGCAGCCAATGTATATTCTTCCCCAAGAGTTCAAGAGCAGAAGAAAGATTGCTTTTGTCGGACAGTCATTTGTCATTTTGATTAATATCCTGCTTCGTTCCCCCACCTTAAAAAAAAAAAACTCTGGGGAAAAATAATTTCATATGTTTTTATATCAGCTTTATTAAGCCAAGAACTCAGCTGTAAATATCACAGACCGTATAATCAATATATAATAGAGATGATGGTGGGAAGCTTCTCACAATGTTAAATTTCCAGAATTTCCCTCTTCCTACCCTGCTAAATTTTGCTAAATTTCACGTAAGACTTTCTCCCATGGTATTTATGAGAGATGCTCTTTCAGATTGAACCTGATTCTCTTTGGAATGTTTGAAACTTCCCAGAGGCTATAAATGCTTCTTTGATTCTTTCAAAAGCTAGGGGTCCTGTCACTAGAAACTCAGAGAACCCTGCATTCCCCCCCCCCACCAGAACACATGCACCTTGATGTAAGCCAACCCCACTTCTCGTCTTTGAAGCAGAACCAAGTTCAGTCTGCCTCCTTTTCCATAAGGTGGTATGCACATGTCTGACAGTAGTGACTAGTCAAACACCAGACCAGTGCTAACTTTCCTCGAACCCTGGCACTCTGCCCCGCCCTCAAAGAATGGAGATTTTGGAAGGCAGAGACTCATGCTTCCCATGTTCAGTGCTGTGTGCTGACTGTCTAGGTCAGTCTCACACTTGTTGAATGAGTATATGTCCCAAGACCCTCAAATACTTGCCATATAAACTGTTTTCAGATTCTTCTATGTTTATGTTGATTTTTTAAAAAGCCATGGCCAACAGTTATTTTGCATTCAATATAACATTTCCTCTTGTTTTCAACGCAGTATGGCTGTCCATTGCTTTCTTTTGGATCCCTTTCTTGTCAGATTCACTGTCTCATCTAGCCATCTACCGCCTATTTGTCCATAGAAGATACAGATAATAATAAAGTCTGGCCTGGGCTAGGGATGGAGTGGTAGAGAGGAGTCAAAAGCATTTAGAGCAGAGAAGACACCACAGTAGAGACACCACAGTCTATGTTTTTAGGAGATAGAGAAATCAAACTGAAATTGTATTGAAAGCTTCCTACCTCACAGATGCTACCTGTAGTGGTTTGACTGAGATTGTCCTCCACAGGCTTGAATGTTTGAATATTGAGTTCCCAGTTAGGTAGCAGTGTTTGGGAATGTGTAGGCGATGTGGCCTAGCTGGAGGAAGTACTTCACTGGGGCTGCCTTTGAGGTTTCAAAGCCTCCTGCCGTTTCTAAGTTGCTCTGTCTGCTTTGCTTTATCACAGGAGTAAAAAAGTGACTCATATACTCCCATGGTGCTGGAAGGTGCTTTAAAGTTGCTGTGAGTGAGCTGTTGTCTTACCCAGCATGCAACACTACCGAGCGGCTAGTCAAAAATGCTCTAGAAACTCTGGTATAACAGCAACAAGTCTGTGTTTTCAGGGATAACTAACCACTCAGTTCTTAATTTGAGGTCCACTTTACTGGAGGCAATCTCCATCTGGTACTGCTAACCTACTCAAAAGACCATGGCTCGTGATATCAAAAGTCCTAGTGGGGGAAAATATTAATAATATTTTGCTAAATAGATGTCCTGTGGCCATCAATTACTTTCTAAAGAACAAAGTTTGTACTGAAAGATTATTGGTGCTGTCAACTTTGATCAGAGAAGTTTCACTATGCAATGAGCATCAGTGGCTACAAATTCTCATAATTGGACAGTGTGATGAGAATAAATAAATGACAGCTTGTAGCTAAACCTTTTGTCACTTGTATCCTATGTCTCAAGACACAGAGAAGCTCCCAGTACAAGGAAATCCTAGTGTACTGGCTAGTTTTGTGCCAACTTGACAGCTGGAGTTAGCACAGAGAAAGGAGCTTCAGTTGAGGAAATGCCTCCATGAGATCCAACTGTAAGGCATTTTCTCAATTTGTTATCAAGGGGGAAGGACCCCTTGTGGGTGGTGCCATCTCTGGGTTGGCAGTCTTGGGTTCTATAAGAGAGCAGGCTGAGCAAGCCAGGGGAAGCAAGACAGTAAAGAACATCCCTCCATGGCCTCTGCATCAGCTCCTGCTTCCTGACCTGCTTGAGTTCCAGTCCTGACTTCCTTGGTGATGAACAGCAGTACGGAAGTGTAAGCTGAATAAACCCTTTCCTCCCCAACTGCTTCTTGGTCATGATGTTTTGTCCAGGAATAGAAACCCTGACTAAGACACACCTAGTTTTCTTTCTTTCTTTCTTTCTTTCTTTCTTTCTTTCTTTCTTTCTTTCTTTCTTTCTTTCTTTCTTTCTTTCTTTCTTTCTCTCTCTCTCTCTCTTTCTTTCTCTCTCTCTCTTTCTTTCTCTTCCTTCCTTCCTTCTCCTTCCTTCCTTCTCCTTCCTTCCTTCCTTCCTTCCTTCCTTCCTTCCTTCCTTCCTTCCTCCCTCCCTCCCTCCCTCCCTCCCTTCCGCCTTTCTTTCTTTCTTTCTTTCTTTCTTTCTTTCTTTCTTTCTTTCTTTCTTTCTTTCTTTCAAGATTTATTTATACATGTGAGTACACTGTGAGTATACATAGTACAGCTATGAAGGTTGTGAGCCTTCATGTGGTTTGTTGGGAATTGAATTTTTAGGACCTCGGCTCACTCTGGTCAACCCCACTCACTCTGCTCGGCCCTGCTTGCTCTGGCCCGAAGATTTATTTATTTATTATACATAAGTACACTGTAGCTGTCTTCAGAAACGTCAGAAGGGAGCATCAGATCTTATTACAGGTGGTTGTGAGCCATGTGGTTGCTGGTATTTGAACTCAGTACCTTCAGAAGAGCAGTCAGTGCTCTCAACCACTGAGCCATCTCGCCAGCCCCCTAGTTTGTTTTCTATTGCTATGATAAACATCATGACCAAAAGCAACTTGAGAAGAAAAGAGTTGGGTTTTTCTTTGGGGGGGGCTGTTTGTTTTTCTTTTCTTTTCTTTCTTTCTTTCTTTTTTTTTTTTTTTTAGCTGACAGTTCATCATGAAGGGAAGGGAAGGCAGGAACCTGGAGGCAGGAACTAGAACTGAGATCATAGAGGGATTCCATTCACTGGCTTGCATGGCTCTCTCAGCCTGTTTTTTAATACAACACAGGATCACCTGCCTGGGGAGGGGATGCCATCACACACAGTTGTCTGGACCCTTTTACACTAGGCTTTAATCCTGAGAATGTCTCACAGACCTGCTGACAAGCTGACCTGATGAGAGCATTTTCTCAGTTGAAGGTGTCTCTTCCCAGCTGACCCTGGCTTATGTCAAGTTGACAAAACAAAACAAAGTAAACAAAAATTAACCAGCACAAAGGAGAAGGAAAAATGTAAGAGTTAGAGGAAGGGTGAAGGGGCGTGTGGAATGGATGGGTAGGAATGGGTGGTGATTACCACACAAGATCAGCGTAAGACTGAACCTGCCAACATCCTTTCATGGGCTGGGGAGAGGAGCTCATGAAGTCCTCATGCTCCCTGAGGATTTATACACAGTTAATGGATATCAAGGGAGGGAAAGAAGTTTGCTTCACTGGCATGCATAGTCACTGGTAAGGTTCCTGAACTCCTGCAAACAATTCCTCTTTTATGAGCAACCCTAGTATAATTCACCGTGTCATCAAAAGACAAAAGAAATCATGTCAAAACATTAGTTGGGTAGAGGAAGGGGGGTCAGTGGATGTGGGAAGGGGTATAAGAGAGTGTAACCAGGAGTGAATATAATTGAAATGCATCATATAAATGTGAAACTATCATAATGGTGTTCATTACATATAACTAATATTTGCTAATAAAAAAATCATTTGGAAACAAGAACAACCAAATTATAAATAATAAAACAAAGCAACACCCACCTGGAGCAACCATGTACCTGAAGTCATCAGGTAAGGTGTGGGTTTTTTTTTTTTTTTAAAGAGGTAGGTAGTTTGGGAGACAGATAACCTATGTCTAGCCCAAAGATAGGATATTACAAATATGGTCATCCTAGCTAGGTGGGATCATTGAGAAAAGGTAAATGGATATAGTTAATAGTAAAGCTTCTCCAGAAAATAGAGTGTGTGTGTGTGTGTGTGTGTGTGTGTGTGCGCACATACACATTTTCCCTTCATCTTCATCCCCTAAGGAACACAGCATGACAAAGGTTTACAGGGCAGTTACATTTATTAAGTATTCTAAGTTACCTGGAGAAAAGGTGAAGTATATGCACATATACGAGGTGATATGCGAACATCATGCCATTTTATATAGGCGATGTGACGGAAGAGATTTGGATGTCGGAGAGAGGTCCCGACTGATTGATTCTTAGGAATGGGTTCCTACGATTGTGGAGGGCGAAGTGTCTGAGCTCTGCAGGGTTTGCTGCTGAAACCAGATGGGTCAGGAGCTAAATGTGAGGGGTCCAAGGAAAGGACAGCTGGATCGTGGGAGTTTGTCTCTGGGCAGGCTGGGAGTTAGCTGGAGGAGAGCCAAGTTAGCTGTCTTCTGATAGTAAGAACTCCACTTGGGGGTTAAATATACCACCATATGTTCTTTGTTCTATATAAATAATCGAGTCACTTGGGTACTTCCTCCATTGTCATACACACATACACACTAATGAAGGAATCTCTATCCTCAAGTGATTCTGGTCTTATTATCATAATCATTTGCATTATGATCTTCCTTGCAGCTTCCAAGACTACCAAGGGAAGAATTACCCTACAAAAGAAGGTTCGGTCTCCCATGATTTGGGAGAGAAAAGAGGTCATCTTACCCCCATGAATGTAACATCCACTTCATAAGTATTTCTAAACCTTTAGGGCTTGACCCACTGGACTGCTCCCTCCTTTGGGATGGCGTACTCCATTCTCTGTGTGGAGTATACACGTCATTGTGCTTTCTTAAATAGATGCCCGCTTAAATTGTCTGTACCTCTTTCTTGAACCCTTTGCTTGAAGAAGACAAGAACTGAGAAGAACCTTTCACCTGGTAACATCAGTGGCTGGATGGAGACTCAGAGATCCAGTCCAAAGGGAGAATTCTTTCTCCCTTAGGGAAGGTCAGGTTTCCCCCCCCCCCCCCAATTAGGGCATTCAATTGGCTGAATGAGGTTCTCAAACTTGTAAAAGGTTAGATGCAAATGTTAACTTTATCAAAAAGTGTCTTCAAAGAAGCATCTAGAACTTTGACTGTTATGGCCTATGTGAGTTAACAGATTAGATTCATTCTCCAAAGCTGCTTAGAAAATGTCACTCAAAACAGGTCCATGAAGGTCACATTGTTATCCCATGCCCAGCCTCCCTGGAACTTCATTCCCGTGTTTTCCCTCATTATTGGTTCATCCTGGGATACTTTACCAACC
The DNA here is from genome assembly GCA_902729485.2 of Mus minutoides. NCBI lineage: Eukaryota > Metazoa > Chordata > Mammalia > Rodentia > Muridae > Mus > Mus minutoides. The sequence continues at coordinate 17,382 of CACVCL010029449.1, read as the reverse complement.
TTGCATCTCTCACCCCTGGGAAAAGTGTACTCATCTTTCACAGTTCAGATCAAATATTAGCTCAGAGAAACTTAAATACCGCACTCCATCCAGAAGACATCCTTCCTTCCTGTCCCTCTATGCTGGGCTATTTTACATTCTTACATTGCCTCCCTTTACAACATACTGCACAGCAACAGCATGGGTTTAAAAGTATAAGAGGATCTCCTGGAGGTGGCAGTTGTTGGAGGAAACTACTGACCCAAGGAGGAACAAGTGAAAGACATTAGAATCATGAGAACTTAGAAGCTCAAAAATGGGCTCCGTGAAGCTGAATGACCTCTAGAAATGGCTACCGTTGGTTCTGGTTCTGATTGGCCCAGCCTTGCTGGATGGGCCACACGCACCAGAGACCCTGACCTAGGAAGAATGGACATCAACTGTTGGCTGTTGACCACACCTTACCTGTCACAAGTATCTAGAGGTGGGGAATTGTAAAGATATTTTGCTTTGCTTTGTTAGGATGGATATATACTTTGTTAGTATGGATATGTCTCTTCTGTATTTTCTTCTGTCTTTGCATAGCTTCTACCATGATTGGAGTAAGAGCTTATATTCTAGTACCAGACTTACTAAACTTCTATGCCTCACCTTCCCCATTATATAACGTGTCTGTACCTTGGTTTTCCCATCTGTCAAGTGAAGCCAGAATGGCGCTGGCTACTTGGGAATATCAAGAGGATCTAGCCAGTTAACAGGTGGGAAAGTCTTGGAAGAGTGCTCTGGGCTATTCTCAGAGTGCTTGCTTTGTGTCGGCAAAGTATCATCAGTATCAGCATCAGCATCATCAGACACACAACCCTCCCCCCCACCCCATCCCCCACCCCCAAAGGTTAAGCAAACAAGTCAGTTATGGTGGCCGCATAGAAACTCAACACTTATTCTGATCTTTGATGCTTGATTTTTGTATCACGTTATTACTTTACAAGGGCAGAGCCATGAACATCATGGTTTTCTTTGCACACCTCCAATACAATAGAGAACAGAGCAAGGTTCTACTGAATCTTAATGGAATATATATAACTTATTTGCAGAGAGCTGTGCTTGCGGCACCACCTGCAGCACCGCCGGAACAACAGAGCATGCAATGTTGTTATTACCTCTACTTTTGACAGATGAGGGAACTGAGAATTAGTGAGTGAGTTGTCCAGTGTCAGACACAGCTGACAAGTTCAGGAGTCTCCAGTTCATCTCCAAGGGAATCAAAAGGAAGCACAAGTGCCCTGGTCATCAGGAGAGTTTTTTCCTTTCTGGCCCAACCACCCCTTTAGTGCCCCCATAGCCTTCTTTTTACTACCAAGAATGGGGACATTGTCAAGTGAGAAAGCTGGAAAAGGCAAACCTGTTCCCCATTGACATGACAAGGTGGGCGCAAGAGTCAGTTATCAGTATAAGATGTCCTCCGGGGTAACTGTGGCCTCTTCCATTTTAGTCTTGATTTCTGGAAGGGGAATTTGACTGATTGCCACCACAACCAAGTTTGCCGCATGGGCTGAGGCACTCGCCACACAGATCCAAAACGATTCTTCATACTGTTCTTCCACCACTACAAACTGAAAGAGCCTCTCCTGGAAGTTGGCGATCCTTTCGGTCAGGTTGTGAAATTTCACCGCAGCCATGAAGCTGCCGATGGCTAGTGCCACGACTCCCCCTGAAACACATAAGAGCGCCTTTATTTACTGCACATCTTTGCAGGTATAAGGTCTCTACTGAGGTTCGAGGCAGGGGTTTCTCTGTGTAGCCCTGACTGTCCTGGAACTCACTCTGTAGACCAGGCTGACCTCGAACTCAGAAATCTGCCTGCCTCTGCCTCCCAAGTGCTGGGATTAAAGGTGTGCACCACCCCTGCCCGGCCATTGGGTTTTAAGAACCGATAGAGCATCACACATTTGAATTCGAGATTAAAAGCAGTGGATAATCTACACAGTGTGAAAGGCAAGAGTGAGGGTTTTCTGAGAATAAACGACCGATGGACTTGAATCTACCTGTCTCTCACCTCTCTAATCCAGCAGTATCCCCATTAGACCGTTCTCTAGCACCTGTACCTCTGTGTAGATGGTGAGCGCCCGGTAGGAAGAGGTAAGATCTTGGTCTGCAGGGTGAGGTTCACACTCTGGCTGCACTGTTCTAAGGAAGGTGGGAACTAGCATTTATCTCCCTAGCAACTGAGGAAAACTTTGAAGTTTTGATTTAAATTGATAACCAAAAAAGACATGTTGGATTGAGTCTGGTAGTGTGTGTCTGCCATATCAAGGCTTGTGACACTAAGACAGGAGGATGGCAAGTCTGAGAACAGTTGACCTATGTAAAAAGAATCAGACAGGGAAAAAACAGAGGCCTGGCAAAGTGGTATCCTAGTACTTGGGAGGCAGAGAGAGGTGGATCTCTCTCTCTGTGAGAATAGCTTGGTCTATAGAGAGAGTTCCAGGCCATCTAGGTGGTGAGACCCTGTCTTGAAAAAAAAAAACAAAACAAAACAAAAACCCATTCTTAGCTGTGTGTTTAGGCTTACACCTGTATGTTAAAACTTGGAAGAATGAAACAGGAGTGTGGCCTTGAATTGGCAGTGACAGTGGGATACAGAGTAAGACCTTATCTTTAAAAAATAACAGTATAACCAGACATATCTTTGTGTTTTTAAAAGATTGTTACATAGTCACTAAAGAAAACTTGAACAACAGAGACAACTATAAGCATGAGAAATTCAAACTTTGTTTCACCCTGAAGGCCAGACATACTTAGTACACATTAGTATATTTCTTGACATTTCATTCTTTTTAATACAATTTAAAGTTCTCTTAATTAAAATTTAAATTTGGTTTCTTTTCCCCTTCATATGACCATTTTTCTGTTTGGTTAAACATCCCATAAAGGCATGACTTTAAAATCATGTACACTATTTTATTCTTTTTTTTTTTTTTTTTTTTTTTTTTTTTTTTTTTTTTTTTTTTTTTTTTTTTTTTTTTTTTTTTTTTTTTTTTTTTTTTTTTGGTTTTTTGAGACAGGGTTTCTCTGTATAGCCCCGGCTGTCCTGGAACTTACTCTGTAGACCAGGCTGGCCTTGAACTCAGAAATCCACCTGCCTGTGCCTCCCGAGTGCTGGGACACTATTTTATTCTTGAGCCTTACCTACTTCTTTGAAGGATGGCCTAGCTTCTAGGACTCTAGATAATATGAATGGCTGCAGCAAAGCCTGTATCCTATGTATCTCTGTATTCTCTTCCTTCCATTTTCTTTCTATAAGCAAGGACACTCTGGAATTCCAAACCCCATTTATCTCCCTAGCAATTGAAGAAAACTTTGAATCCCTATATGGGATTCTTCAGTAAAAGAATCTAAAAAACATAAAAGTCTATCTAAATCTTTACTTTTTTTGACAATGTTTCCTCTGAAACGTATCCTCTTTCTAATTGTTATGATATCACATGTGTAATTAGGGTAGTGGTTCTCAATCTTCCTGATACTGTGACTTGTCAACACAGTCCCTCATGCTATGATGACCTCCAACCATAAAATGATTTTGTTGCTACTTCATAACTGTGATTTTGTAACTTCCATGAATCATGTAAGTACATGATATGCAGGATTTCTAAAATATGACCCTCAAAGGGGTTTTAACCCACAGGTTGAGAACTGCTGAATTAGAGCATCTCTGAGGAAGGACATGTATGGAAATAAGTATTTATTTAGTGAGTAGAATACTGTTTATGATGAGAGTCGGCACAGATATAAGACACCTGCAATCCTGATGACTTTTGTTCACAGCGGCAGATACAGAACAGCTGAGGCACTGTAATATATATGTTATCAAACCAGCACCCGCATTTATACTTTATGGTCTTCTTTTTCGTTTGTTTGTTTGTTTTTTGAGACAGGGTTTCTCTGTGTAACCTTGGCTGTCCTGGAACTCACTCTGTAGACCAGGCTTGTCTTGAACTCAGAAATCCACCTGCCTCTGCCTCCCAAGTGCTGGGATTAAAACTTTATGGTCTTCTTATACAAAGCAAAGGAGGGGAGAGGTTATTGCCACAGTGGAACCTTGACCATCCAATATTTTTTTTTTGAGAGAGAGAGTTCTGTTTTCATGGGCTTTTGTTATTTTCATTATAGATGATTTATTAAGTACATAATTAAAGGTAAATTCTGTGCTAATTATTATTAATGAATTATTAGCTAATCAACATGAACACATAATGATACACTGCCACTCTCAGGAGAGAACACATTCATTTCCACCAAGGTTAAAGTCCCAGAGAGGTGCATGGAAAGGGGTGGAGCATAAATATTTTAATTTTTTCATACTTTGCACCCAACTACTTATGTTTCAGTGCTTGATGGCCTTGGAGGCCATTGAGGTGGCCCCTTCCCTTGTGGTCAGTTTTGGACTCCCCCCCCTCCTGGTTGTCATTGCACCTCTGACTTCTGTTTCCCTAGTAGCACTGGAAAGGGAAGATTCTAAGTGGCCATATAGGCTGAGGTACCCAGTTGAGACCCATTAAGGGAAAGCCACTTTTTCCTGATCAAAAGAATAGAATTTAAGTTCTACCTCTGGCTCTGGGTGGAGATCTGCCATTTTAAATTACCCCCAGGCATTACATTTTAGTGTAATGCATGACATGTTCTGTGGAGGAGTTATCCTGCCAGGCCTGTCAGTGATCTGATTAGGTGTCCACCCTTACATGTCCCTTAGGAAATGTGACTTCTGTGAGAATCTGCTATGGGGACAGACAGAATAAGTAATTGTCTCCTTAATTAGATCATTCTCTTACCTTTCCCCAAAGCCTTTTCTTTTGTGTAGTCACTTATGCAGCCTGCCCACCCTGCTGAAAATGTAACTTTTCCCCCTCTTTTCACTATTTGGATACTGACCACTGCCAAAGGCCTGAGCATTCTTGCCAGGACACCTTGGGCTATCTCAGTCATTCTCTGAAGGTCCCCCATTGACCACACAGCTTACTGACCTTCATGGCTGAAGCTGCCTGCTTTCTTGATACCATGGACTTTCCCTTCTCCATCTCCCACCTCCTGGCAGCTGCCAAGCTTGTCTGCTCTCTCATTTTTTCTCTTTAGCTTCCTTCTGAGTCTGTTTTTAAATTCTTTCATTAGCAAGACTAAGAAACCCCCAAAGGAACTCCCAGATTCCCTGGTTAACACTTGGGACACCGGCCTAATGGCATGGACACCAGTTTCTCTCTCTTGGGGACTTCTTACCTGCAAGGACATTCCAAAGGCAGATGCCACCAGGGCCGTTGACTGCTCTGTAGGGGACCTGAATGATGTTGAGAATGGCAAAGCCCATGCTGATCAGAGCCAGGGCCAAGGCCAGGAAGAGGAGCAAGAGAACAGTGACGTGGAGGCCTGCGTTGAGCTCCTTCACCAGATGCGGGAAGACTGCAGAGAGAAATGATATCTCAAGGTCAGACTGTGGCTCCTTCACAAATGCCAGAACTCGCATGGCCCAAGCTAAGCAAGTAGAGGGTGAGAGCAAGATACGAGAATGCTCGGTTTTCAAAAGCCAAGAGACTTCCTGACACGGGTCCTCGGACCCTAGAGCTGCCAGCTGTTAGCTGGCCTGCAATCTTCTCTGTCTTGGAGTGGACACAAAATCTGAATGTGCCTCACAGTTGACATCACAGTGACCCTGCAGTTCTGGGATCTGATGTCGACTGCTGCACTTCCCATAAGCCCAAGGCACTGGCTTGGCAGAGTCAATGTTATTACCACAAAGTATCAAGAATACATAATACTCTCGTTGTGTACTACTTCATGAAAACATTGACTTTCCGTATGAATATGGCAGGAAGGGTTAGTGTAATACTCATTTGCATTTTGTTTCTCTATGCTTGCCTCTGGTGCTAGTAGAGAAAATGACACGAGGTACTAAGAGTATTTCAAAGACTGCCCAGGACACTCTGTTCTCAGAAATGGCGTCTGTAGGTATCGCTGTCATCAGTCTTGACTCTCTAACTTGGGAAAGGCATGTGGCCTCTCAGAGCCTCCTGTCATTGCCAGTACAGTGGACATCTAGCAATGGTTGTGTAGGATATGGGTCATTGCCTTTTGCTGAGCACAGTTATGGGTTGAGTGAGCTTGTTAGGGTCGTCACTTCATTCAGTGTTTGTGATAAGGGATCTGGTGGAGATTGTCATCTCCCTTCACCCACAAGCTTGGAGATATGAAGTTCGTTGTCTTTGGGCAAGGCAACGCTGAACTCTACATAGAATTACAGGGCCATGCATGATGTGGTATCAAGAGTTTAAGGTCAGCTCTTAATGATTCTATATGGGGAATTTAAAAGGATGAATACTAAAGAATCCCTGAGCACACTCCAACATTGGCATCCCTCAAGCCTGAGAACCAGAGTCTATTTTGACCATTTTAGGCAGGGTCTCATCATATAGCTCTAGCTGGCCTGGAATTGGCTGTGTAGACCACGCTGGCACCGAACTCACAAAGATTCACCTGCGTCTACCTACTGAGTGCTGGAATTAAAGCATGCACCACCACACTGGGCAGGAGTTAGTGATCTAGTTCTCACCCCTGTACTGAGTGCTTCCCATTTCATCTGTTTCCAGGCACCGCCCACATTTAACATCCTAGGTTCTGAGTCAACTTTCTTTCCAGTCTGTTTCCATTTGTCATTATCTCTGCACCGTCATCCCCATGACCTTGGAAACTTTGACCAGGAAGATGGGCTCCTTTCCAAGGAGTTTGTCTTTCTCAGGCATGTCACTCCCTTTTGTTTCCATTCCAACTCCCTCCTCTCGGAGCCCCAACACCTGCTTTTCAAACCCTGAGCCTCTTCTTAGTCCAGATACAGTAGCTTATACCTAATTGCCTGTCTTATCCTCCCCTGTTCTTGATCACGAGATCCTGAAGACACAAGACTAGCACAGCAACCCTCACTAAATCCTGAAAATCCAAATCAGTCATTCACATGATTAGCAAAGTTCAAAACTCCTCGTTAATGGTGATGTAGGAGAAAGGCCCTCTGGAACTTTGTAGGCATGCTTATTCCTACCTCCCCATTAAAAAGCAACTTGATCAAAGGCAACATCAGAGCAATTTCATTGGTAGTTATTGTTCAGACCAATGTATTCAGTTGAGTATATAAACTGGCTATTCATAACAATAGCAGAAGTTTGAAGGTAGATTAATTCCTTCAATCAACAAATTGGCTGAATACATTTAGGTATGACATCACAATGCAGATTTTTAGAAAGAACAAGCCATGGGCACATGATAATATGAACCTATATTTGGAGTTGACAAAATGAGATATTGAGAACCATATTATGATGATGGAGAAGAGGAAACTTGAGGCACAAAGAGTACTGTAAGTAAGAAGGTACAGAGAACCCAATCCAAGCCCCCTGTTGAAGTGTCTTAATTATGCATGCAGTCTATTGGTGTATGGTGAATCTTTCTAATTTTCACGCTCATATGTGGTTCTTCTAGTTCAAGACCCACCATGGCTTTGATTACCTTTTATATATCACCACTTAGAAATTCAGGCGTTTTTTTGGGAGTTTCAATGCAACAGCCCTTTCCATTAGTTTTTGAGAGGAACTCTACATTGGACTCTGTTGTACCATACAATGCTCAGAAAGCTGTGAAGCTGTGGCTCACTCTTTTTTCGTGTTTGTCCTATTAACAAGAGTTTTAACTGGGCAGTAGTGGTGCACACCTTTAATTCCAGCATTTGAGAGGCAGAGGCAGGTGGATTTCTGAGTTCGAGGCCAGCCTGGTCTACAAAGTGAGTTCCAGGACAGCCAGGGCTACACAAAGAAACCCTGTCTCAAAAAACAAACAAACAAACAAAAAATAGTTTTAGGTATCTCTAACTTAATGAAATTGGAGTTTAGCTTCTTGCTTGGAATCCACAGCTATGAGTACAGCTAATCCATGGCTCCATTGATAATCAGGTATAAGCTCTGTGCAGGCATGTCATACATATTCCTTCTTTTGCCTCTCTTTCCCTCTCTGTATGTGTGTGTGTGTGTGTGTGTGTGTGTGTACCCATGAGTGTGTACATGTATGTGCTCGTGCATGTGGAGGCCAGAAGTCAGCCTCAGGTTGTCCCTTAGATGCTCCCCACCTTGTTTTTTGAGAATCTGTCCCTGGGACCCAGGGTTCTCCTATTAGTCCAGGCTTGCTGGCTAACAAGCCTTAGTGACCCTCCCATCTGTAGGATCCCAGCACTAAGATTACAAAGAGGCATGCCACCATACCTGGCTTTTTACATGGGCAGTGGGGACAGAACTGATCATGCCTGCATGAAGAGCACACTGCTGCCTGAGCTCCCCAGGTCACCCGCTCACATTCTTACAGATGAGAAAACTGAGGCCTGTATGAGGTAAATAGTTTAGCCAAGACCACACAGCCAGGAAGTAATGCCTTAACTAATCTGCTAAAGGGCTGGCAGCAGAGAAATCAGAAACCTTAGATAAACAAGAGTTTAAAAGTTTAATCACAATGCAGTTCAAATTCTAGCGGGCTCCCTTTGAATTTAAGCTCTCTCTCTCTCTCTCTCTCTCTCTCTCACATACGGAAGCAATACCTTGCTTGAATATTAGAACTGATTATCCTATCAGCATCTAAAACTTAGATGGTTTGTTTCTCCCTGATTCCAGAGACATGATCGTTTGCTCTGGTGAAATAAATAAACAAGCAAGGAATTGGGAGTCTACCCAGGTTTGAGCACATAGGGACTCTGTTAGAGCACTTCTGGGGTAAGCTATAGGGAGGGACTATAGATCTAAAACTGCAACATACTGTATGTTAGGCACATTCACAGAAGTTACTTCGTGTCTTGGTTTCTCTGATTCGCATTTTTTCCTTTAATAAAATGTTGTGATAAAATCAGGACAGAGGAAATGAACCACAGAGGTGGCTTCAGAGAGTAATGTGCTGTGTTTCTAGTGACTAGAGTCTAGTTCAAGTATGCTTCGTGACTCTTTTGCCACACAGCAGCCTTCTCTGCGCAAGCCCTGGTCTTCTCCATTCATCCCTCTCCTGGTGGTGCCTGGCTTGTATCTACTGAACAGTATACCCAAAGGCGTGCACGTCATTAATTTAATGTTTGTTGCTTTCTTTCTGCAGCCACTCAGACATGATTTATTTCCGATGTTCTAGATATAAAAAGGACCTTAGTGGTTGGTGGTAGAAATTTTCTTGGTTTTGCCATGACTAATGTGAGAGTTGAGTCTCTCAGATGAGTCTCCAGGTCAGGCAAGCAGTTGCATGTAAAGAGACTCAATAAAAAACCTCCCTATTATAAGGTTTATAATGTGCTTGCACAAACTCTTCTCTGATGATTTGCGTGCAGCCTTGAAAACAGGGATAGTTTTCTGTAGACCTTCGGAAATTGGGAAGTTCTGTTAAGCGTGGGAGATGCTAATATACCCCATAGCTACTTTGAGTTTACATTGTACTGGGCTTGAGAGCTGTGACCCTGAAAGAGAGGTAGTAAGAAATACAATGTCCTTAAACTACAGCACGCAAAGTGAGCTGATTACAGGAAGAAGCTGCCTTGGGCTAGGGCTGCCTGAGAGCTTTCACGCATGGTCTCTTCCAAGGTACTGGCGAATGAACACTGACTACCTCACACAGCTGTGATGCTTGAGACTAGACCACTCTAGGGCAAAGAAGGATGTGGATATCTTTCTTAAAAGGAAGGAGCAGGAAAGAAAGAGACATTTGAATTTTCCCCAAACAGAAGGTACTCATTGTTACAGCTCCCACTAGAAGCGGCTTAATTTCTGGGAGCTGAGCGTGGCAGGGCCTTACCATTCAGGTACCAGTAGCACGTTAAAGGACCACAAACACGTGGCTGCCCTGCCATCCTCCCACATATTAAAGTTTTGTAAATGTCCAATAGATGTGCTAGTCAGCAGAGCACATAAAGTATCATCGTCATCATGGTCTCCTTTTTAACACATCCTTTTCTTTGTCTGTGTCATTATTTTTCAATTTAGTCTTGTGTGTGTGTGTGTGTGTGTGTGTGTGTGTGTGTGTGTGTGCATATCTGTGTGTGGACTTTCAGAGACCAGAGATAGACATTGGATATCCTACTATATCAGTCTTTGGCTTATTACTTAGAAACAGGGTCTCTCGCTGAAGTCAGAATCTGTCTGTCTCCATTCCTGATAGCTCTGGAGTCTCAGGCGTGCACATGACCATGCTCAAGCCACCCCACCAGCCTCCTCGGCTGTGGTAATGATAAAGCCATTTCCCCAACACTTAAGCTCCATTTTAATCACTGGGTGAATAGAAATATACTCAGATTTTTTTCTCAATAAACATAATAAATGTGTATTTCCTTCCTGTATAGACATGAAGACCCTTTATATTTTGTAGTCAAGGGGTACGATGTCCTATTTTTATGTATTTAATGAGATGTATTCCCTGGCCAGGTTTTTAAACATTACCAGAGTTTTTGAGGTTCAAAAAAACAAGCGATGGGTAAGATTTCTGATCCTCATATGTTATGAAGCCATTGATTAGCTATAGTTTTATTGGACACTACTCTTACTAGGGATCTATCTGCTTGATTCCAAGGGCTGTGGAATACTGTTTTGCTTGTTTTTTTTTTTTTTTGGTTTTTTTTTTTTTGTTTTTTTTTTTTTTTTTTTTTTTTTTTTTTGTTTTTTTTTTTTTTTTTTTTTTTTTTTTTTTTTTTTTTTTTTTTTTTTTTTTTTTTTTTTTTTTTTTTTTTTTTTTTTTTTTTTTTTTTTTGAGACAGGGTTTCTCTGTATAGTCCTGGCTGTCCTGGAACTCACTTTGTAGACCAGGCTGGCCTCGAACTCAGAAATCCGCCTACCTCTGCCTCCCGAGTGCTGGGATTAAAGGCGTGCGCCACCACGCCCAGCTTGTTTTGCTTGTTTTGTTTTCTCTTTCCCAAGCCTTTTTTTTTTTTTTTTTTTTGGACTCCTGCCTTAGGGCTTCCTGGGACTACTCCGTTTACCTTCTGAGGAGCTCTGAACGCAGGCCAACGCTGCTGGCTGCACGCCTTTAAGCCATCAAGTGCCTTCCCCAGTCTCCCTGCCAGAAAATGTGTCAGCTTCTCCTCAGTGCTCCCAGAGAAGTCCCTCCGATCTTCCTCAGGCTATGAAGCTTTCAGACACATGGAAGTGGGAGGAGTTACCATGCTTCCCGGAGGTTCCCTTCCACAGGCAGTCTGCGCCTGTACACTATTGTGGACAGGTTAAGACTACCAGAGTCACATGGCATGGGTCTGGCACCTGACTCTCTTGTTTCCTGCAAGAATGAGTGACTCCAGTTGAATTATGCAACTTCCCAAGACACAGTGCTGAAAAATGGGCGCGTTCACCATGTTTCCCTTGAAAGTGTATTGTGAATCTTAAATGAATCAGGCAATGTGCGGCTTCTAGTGGGATTCCTGACCCATGAGCATGTGATATATTACTAGTTACTATTGCTAGAAGTAAACTACAAAATACACAAATTCCTATTTCTCGTAGTATATTTTATCTCTTTTAGAAAAGAAAGTTCTTTTTGCATCGCTGTATAGATGTTGGCTGCTCCATAGACTTTGTTGCTATGTCTTACACAGGCAATACTCAAATCTCACATTTAGACATAAGCACCCTGCGAAACATCAAGTGCACACACATCAGTTTACACACCCCAAATATACTCACTTGTAAATTGGGACTGGCGTCCCCCAAGTCCACATTGCCGCACCTTGCATCCCCGGAAGAGCCCGTAGTAAATGTCCCCGATGAATTTGACCAGTTCTGGGTCTGTGGCATTGACCAGATCCACTCCAGTCTGACACAGGATTTTCCCGCTCAACCAATGAGGCAGAGACAAAGCGACGATGATCAGAAGGAAGGATGAGAAACTGAGTAGAGATGCCAGCCCGTACCACACCTTTTTGAACCATCCAGGCATGCTAAGGAGTGCAAATCATCCCCCAGAGCTCTGGGCAACAGTTGGAGAAGTGGACATCTTTCAGACAGTCCGTAATAGCCTGCTCCATATACGCTAGCTCAACCTCCCTCGGTGCCTGCCTCCTCAGCTTCTGTTTACTCCACGCACATCCCCAGCCTCTGCAGACGACCTTCCGCTTGCTTGATGTAGCAGAGTGTGTTACCCAAGGAAGTAACCCTATATCTCCCAACGGACTAGGGTTTCAGCAGAGGCTTTAATTGTTCCTCCGTTCAAGTATTTAAGTGATCCTGCTGTGGACATCCTAATGGACCAGGGAGTTACTATCAAGCAAAATCATGTAGAACTTCTGACAAAGAATGCTAAGTAGACTTTGAAAGACTTCGTGCCAGAAACAAAACAGAAACGGACCCATTAATGCTCACGTGTGTTAGCAACAATGTGTAGGATCAAATGTCGATCTCTTCCAGGCGTGCCCTGGCATTTCTTTCTCTAAAATGTCACTGCTGACAGTGTCCCTGGAACTGTTGCTAATACCGTGCACTGACCTCAGTGCATAAGACTTAAATTGAAATGTATGAATAAAACTGTGTGGATTTGTTGCTGGCTGAACTGTAACATGAAATCTATTGGTTGTGACTGCAGGGCCATCCTCTCTCCTCATTCCACTTTTCTATGGCATCTGACACGGGTCACACACTTTTATTTATTTTTGTCTTTGATGGATTCTCCCTATGCATCTCAGACCTTGAATTTGCAGTTCTCTTATCTCAGCTTCCTGAGTGTTGGGATTAGGGAGTGAGGCTCTTGTCTGGTTGAAAAGTTATCATCTAAAACTCAAGATCTATCTATCTATCTATCTATCTATCTATCTATCTATCTATCTATCTATCTATCTATGTGTATGTGTATATGTATGTACCTATATCTATCTCATTGGTGACTTCATACATGCATATAATGTTACTTTGATCATATTCTTCACCCCTTTCCTATTTTTATTCCCTTCCCACTTCCTCTGGATCCCTTATTTTCAGCAAGTCCCCCCCCCTCTATAATCTGTAGACCCTGGGAATGAAAAATTTCTATTCTCCGTTTTATACTTAGGCTTTTAGAATTGTGAAAAAAGCCTAAGTATAAAACGGAGAATAGAAATTTTTCATTCCCAGGGTCTACAGATTATAGAGGGGGGGGGACTTGCTGAAAATATGATCAAAGTAACATTTCTTGCTGAATGTAGGGTCCAGTGAGACCGGCAAAAACCACCCTGTGAAAACCTTGGGGGAGCGAAACTGGGTAAAAGTAGCTCAGTAAACTCCCCAGTATCGTCGCCAATCTCTGGAGGGGCTTCTTAAGCTTCATTGTTGGCCAGTGGGAACCTTGAGATTCTCTCATGGAGACTTGTGAGCGTGTTATAGGAGTGACACTATTCCCACTCATCAGGGGACTTGCTACAGTGACCTCTCCATAAAGGAAATAAGGAACAGCATTCTGAAGCTTGTTGGGGGCGCTACAAGGTATAAAGGGCTTTAGTGTGTGATTTAGCATCTCTGATGCTCCAGCAACCTTGTGGGCCATTGCTTTCCTTATGGGCAAAGCAATGCGGATGCTGGGCTGGAATGTAGGTCTTTGAAGTATGGCAGTTCACCTTTCCCACAGTGGCCTGGACATAGAAAATGTGTATCTGCCAATAAATGAGACAGTACACACAAGAGCCCTGGAAGACTGCCGGGCACATTAATTCATGGCAAATAATGTTAGCTGACATTCTTATGTTAACACTCGGAATGTTTTTAGACGATAGGATATAATTAATGCCTTGGAGTCATAGATCTGAATTAAATGATGAACTTTGATCAGATTTCGATGTTTGGAGGTTTTCAGAAGAATTCTGGGGGATAACACCTGCGTTCTAGCAAGCTCATGTCATGCTGACTGAAGCGGTGGTCAAGAGGAACTCTTAATTATGGAAGACCAGGTTCAGGGTTGCTCTCCTTAGGCAGGTGTCTGAGACTCCCAGCTTTGGTTTTTACAGCCAGCCCTAGGATTGTTGTGTATAGGAAAGTGAACTCGCATGCACACACAGATTGTGTGAAGCAGTGCCTGGCCTGTGGAGGGCACTGTACCTATCTCTCTCCTCAGACTTCTCAACAATTCTACCTTGGATAGCACAGGTCCCGACAGTGAAAATTTGTGCCCCTACCAGACCAAAGGCTGTTGTGCTATATACTAATACTATTTTAAATATAGTAGTAGCTCCCCATCATATTCTTTGTTTTAAAGGCACTAATTCCAGAAATGGAAAGGTTTAAACTTCAGAGCACTATAAATTTTGTATCACTGTTTTGGTAGATTTTCACTTTTAAATGTAACCCCATTTAGACAGTTGTCTTCCTTTTGAACAAATGGAACAGACTTCTAAGATGCTCAGAGAATTTTATTAAACAGTATTGATAAGGCTAATGGCTATGCACTACTCGATGTACCTTTCACATTCTTCTCCAACTTTAGGCACAGCCTATTATTCACATTTTATTTGCTAGGAAACGGACGCACAGCACAAAACAATTGAAGTCGCTTAGGCCATGCAGCTACTAGACAATGGGGTCAAAGTTCATGTCTTTTTTTTTTTTTTTTTTTTGGTCTGTTTGTATCTGTAATTACTTTCACTAATTTGAGCCCAGCAGCTTCTGCTCTAATAAACCCTTGCTTTTGGCTATGTGGTGGCGTTCCAGAAAGCTCCCTGCCTGAGGGCGGAACTTTGCAGCCCTAGGTAGGGGTTCACTGCACTGCAGAGAGCGTGCTGCGCGCCTACTGGGCTACAGGAGGAGGCGGGGCGGGTGGGCAGGGCACAGCTTGGAGCACGCGCCTAGGTTGCTACATTCCTATTGGCTCCAGGGCGGTGAAGGCGGGACAGATGGGCGGGGCGCAGTAGAGAGCGTGTGTCCCTGCGGCTTAGTTTCTAAAGGTTCACTGAAGGAAGGCGTGGTTTTCTGTATCCTAGCCTTAGGGCGGGGAGGGTAGGCGGGGCACAGTCGAGATCACGCGCTCAGGCTTTCGCGCTTCTATTGGCCAAAGCAGGAGGCGTGGCTCCGCGATGTCTCCAACTCCACCTCGGGGCGGAGCTTTGGGGGCGGGGCACAGGCGGGGGCGGGTGTTCTGGGCAACCTTCCTGAGTTCCTCCCAGGGAAGCGGCGAGCCTCGAAGTGCGTTTGAGCTCTGCGTTCAGTACCGCGGGAGTCTGTCAGGAGCAGGATGGCGGCTTCAGGCGAGGCGCGCCGGGTGCTGGTGTACGGCGGCAGGGGCGCTCTGGGCTCGCGCTGCGTACAGGCCTTCCGGGCCCGCAACTGGGTAACACTGCGAGACGGCCGCTGCAAGCGGCAGACTCTAGGAGTAGCGGGAGATCGGGGAGTGCCGGCCATGTGCACCCGTGACTAGGCTGCACGCGCACGCACCGGAGTCAGCTCTGGGCCTCAAGTGCCTGGCCTTTGCCCTGCAGAGAGCGTGGGGTCTAGGTGCTCCCTAGGCCTCCTCCAGGCCCGGAAGGTCCAGCGTGACTTGGGAGGGAAGTGGAGCGGTGTGAGCGAACTGGGAGGGCAAAGGCAGAATGAAGACTCTGGAATTGGGCTGCCCTAAGTTACTAACCTAGTGACCTTGAATTGATTTCCCTAATGCCCGCTAGCCTCAGTTCCCTTGTAAAATAAAATGACAATAACGTTCTTGTTTATTCTTGGGCCAGTCGTGATGAGTAAATGAGATAATAGGTAAACGGCGTTTAAGTGCTAGTTGTTACCGATACTACAGTCTGTGTTGCGGGCAATATCATTAGCCGTAGCCAAACGCTCAGCCCCGCAGCTGCTGACGTCTGTGCCTTAGTAAAGGATATTTCACCTACTTTGTCGAGTCAGGTGTCCCCTCCCAGATGGTGGCAAGTGAGTGCAGAAAGCTGATCGTGGCCCCAGCCTCTTAGCAGGGATCAGAATGGCTCAGCATTGGACACTTCTAGAGTAAGCCCTGGAGTTTGGAGCACCTTCCTGAGAATTTAGTTAGCAGAAGCAGCCGCCCGGGCAAAGGATCTCCTGGGACTACAGAGAGGGACACAGGATTTTGTTCTGGCTTAAATGTGGTACAAGAATAATACCACGACTTATTTAGATCCTTGGGAGACTGGGATGTCTTCCACAATCTTCGAAGACTGGTGTACTGGAGAGTGATGACAAAGGCAGCACTGAAGGTGCGGGGTGTGTCTGCCTCCACCGGGCTCTGTACTCCTACATAGCAGCTCTCGCTGACTCTAACTTCATTGATCCTCTTGTGCTGGTTGGCTTTTATTGTCAATTTTATTGACAATCCAGAGTCACCCTGAGAGAGGGACCCTCAGCTCATGAATTGCACAAGCCGATTTGCCTGTGTCTGTGTCTGTGTCTGTGTCTGTGTCTGTGAGAGCTTGTCTTGATGGATGGTTGATATGGGAGGACTTAGCCCCATTATGGGTGACACTATGGCTAGGAAGGAGCTGAACAGGAGCCAGGGAGCCAGCAAGTAAACATTGTTCCTCCTTGGCCTCTGTATTGAGTCAGATATGCTGATTTACCTGATTTGCCAGGGATTCTGTTCCCCCTCCTCCCTGGCACCTGAGGGAGGGCTGGGTGGAGCTGACTTTGTTTTATTCCCTCTGGTTTGTGGTATACAAGTAATGAGTGCTGAGTGAGGCAGTAATTGCTCCTAAAGATAGAAACTGAAGGACCCAGAGGTTTCTGAAGTAAAACTCCGCAATGGAGGAGTGAGCATCCACATCATTTTGTTCTTACTGACCCTGTTTATCAGTCACCTGCTTTCTACTGTGGAAAAGATTACCACTTTATAGCAGAGCCAACGTTAATCCCTCCGTTGGATGTCCGCACTGAAGGCTCATCTGCCTCTGCTGGAGGGCAGGGGTCTTCCATAGGCCAGCCATCATCTCTATGAATACAAGCGTCGCAAATTGCGAAGGGTTTTACATTTTGAAATGGCTTTATAACAGGAGTAACAACGCGTGGCACGTATAGTTTCTATCTCAGCATCTGTCATTCTCAGGATGGCCCATCCAATTCCATATTGTTTGTAGCTGTGTCCCGTGCTAGCAGGTTTAAGTATTGGTGGCAGAGATCAGGTGTTTCTAGATATATGTAAGGTTTGGCCTTCAGAGTCCAGCAGAGAAGGAGAAGGGGAAGGAAGGTGTTCAGAGCAGTCTGGGCTGCAGTCAGTGGAGAAGGAGAAGGGGAAGGAAGGTGTTAGAGCAGCCTGGGCTGCAGTCAGTGGAGAAGGAGAAGGGGAAGGAAGGTGTTAGAGCAGCCTGGGCTGCAGTCAGTGGAGAAGGAGAAGGGGAAGGAAGGTGTTAGAGCAGCCTGGGCTGCAGTCAGTGGAGAAGGAGAAGGGGAAGGAAGGTGT